>JAVQJL010009994.1:0-26365 GCA_036024295.1 Nannoperca obscura | reverse complement strand
GTGTGTGTGTGTGTGTGTGTGTGTGTGTGTGTGTGTGTGTGTGTGTGTGTGTGTGTGTGTGTGTGTGTGTGTGTGTGTGTGTGTGTGTGTGTGTCAGGAGACGTGGTGTTTGTCTGGTACATTTTCGGAGCTGGGTGGACAGTGTTATTTTGGTGTATTTGTGTGTGTGCACTCTGGTATGCATGTGTCTGATCTGGTACGCTTTAAGTGGTCAGTCATGCAAGTTGGGGTGACCAGCAGGCCGGGCCGGGTTTAAACCACTAGGAGTCTCTGTACTCCAACACACAACCAAGTGATGGTTTATTGAATGCAATTGGTGTTATTGGTGTACACCACTACAACTAGTGTCACTTATTTCTTTAGAAATAACCAGTAAGATCTTCATTGTAAAGTCTCTTACTGTGAGATGGAAAGAAATACGTTTTCCTCTGTAATTACTTGTTAGCTGTGATTATAAGTTTTGTTCTGGTACAGTGTCTTTCAAGCCAGTAGTTGCACCTTTTAATGAAAATAGAGGGACACTAAATCAGTGTTGAGTGTGAATAGTGGCAGAAAGTCTGCAATTAAACTAAGTGATGTTTCTTTTTGTTTTTGAGTGTTGTGTTTGATATATGGAAGCTGTTTTCATATTCATCTGTTGATGCGAGAACGTTTCTCTGTTTCTGAGTTGTACCTAAAAGCAGGATTTTGTAACCTATAAACGTGGTCCAGTATGAACCTTGAAGCCTCCGTTGAACATACACCAAGAATAGACTTTCCAGTGAAGTACAGAACCATATCAGATACAAAATATTATTCAAAGCAGAGTTTTGGAGGGGATCTTTACGAATGCTGATGCATGTATGTATTGCTAAATTCCAGATTATGCTGCTGCTGCTGCTGCTGCACCCTACTGGCTTTATGAGCTGTGTAAAAAACAAAATCTCAACACTGGTTCACACTGGTGGCAAATTAGCAATCTGAAATTAGAAGTGATTGTAGTGTGAATTTTCTTACAGTTCTCCTCATAGCAAGAAAGTACACACATATAGCATCCCATCTGCATTATTTTAAAGTAAATAAAATTACCAATTTTGCCATGGAGTTAACGCCTTCATTGGAGGGTGGTGCAAGTAAGATCAACAGTAATCACATTGGAAAAGTGTATTGAGAGAAAATCTGAGAAACGAAAGATTGAGGGTTAAAATGCTGTTGTTTTAATAGGGTTAGCTAAAATGGCATAAAGTAAAAAAATCAAATGAAACTGTTGGTGATTTATACTTCCATGTATAATAATAATACAAATTATTATTATTACACATCGTCCATATTCTAGACATTTATTTTAATTTAATTTGTTGATGTGATGGCCAAGAAGGTTTATCTGTTACAGTATCTCACACTAGCAGAACATTTCCCGCAACTATCGTGCAGCTTTTCAAACGATGGAAATTACATTTAAGATCTACATATTCCAGTAATCAGAATCCCATATGACATCTGTCTCATATTACAATATCAACAATAAGTTAATATACTGTGTCTGCCGGGTCTGCAAGAATGTTACATCATCCCTGTCTTGCCTGTACCCAAGCACATGTCTAGTAAAATGCACTGTGTTTGTATCTGTTGTAACCCCCACTAATTCCCTAGTATCAGTCACACAAACTGCCCTAGCTTAATACTTAGTTTGTTAAAAAGTCAACTGTAAATAATGCATTTGAAAACTCTGTTGTTTGAGTCAGTTGTTGTCGGCAACAAAGCAGAAAGAAGCTCTGATGTATTCTAAGGCTGATAAGATAAGTGGCTGCTGAGTTGAATAATGTGACAGCAACTGATCTTGTCCTCATATCACTGAGCTCTGCTGCTGAGATTCGAACAGTCCTGTCTTGTACTTTCTGCCTTTTTTGTCTTTGGCCTAATGTCTGCATTGCTCTTCCGCTGTCTCAATTGCCGGATTATCGATCATCGTCTGTGGTTTGGGACATTAGCTTCCAGTGATGGAGGTCAGCATAATCTGATCCTACTCTTTACTTTGTGCAGGGGTCTCAGAAAAGCAAGAAAGGAACCAACATATTGAGTAAGTGATACTCACAAAATTAACGAGTCGAGGAAAGGATCAAGGAAAGGATAAATCGGTACAGTCGAGCTTAATTCACTCGAGATAGGCGCAGACCTCAATGTGCGCTGACAACACGTTATTAATATTCTTTAACAGACACATCCTACACATTGTTGGTTCAAATAATGTTTGTGTTCTTCTTTATTTGTTGTTTTTCTTCAGTTTACATTACTTCTAGTCATTTCGGTTCTAATCTCTTCCTCTAAATGTATTATACTGATGAGGTTTTACAGCTACAGCCTTGTTGTTTTCTGTCTAATCGTATTATTTGCCCAGGGTGTCTGATTCCTCTGGGTAATCTTCCCTAATGATTCCAGTAGTTGCACACTGGTCCAGCTCCAGCAACACATACTGCAATCATATGAGTGCATCCAAATGGTGATGATGATGATGATGATGATGATGATGATGATGATGATGATGAGGATGATTTGGGTCATGCGCTTTGCCAGGGTAGTTATGTCTGCAAGATACTGTGAATTCATGACGTAGCTGCTATCCCTTCACCATACTCTTGTCTGTATTTGTGTGTGCATCCACCGCATCGCTGATTTTGCTCCTCACTGAGACGCAGCAATGCTTTGGTTGAGCAGCGCGGCTGCGTGCCTGCAGCCTGTAGCGCAGACAGGGAGACGGGGGAGGAGGAGAGACAGAGAGAGGGAAGGGGAGCAGAGCAGGGGAAGGAGGATGATGAAGCAGGGAGAGGAGGCAAAAGGAGGCGAAGGACCACCCTCATCGAGCATAGCAGTTCGCACGGAGCCTACCAAATGGACCTTCCCACACACACACCATGACCAGCCAGCCAATCAGAGCGCTCACATCTTTGACCCATCCTCCCTCGTACAACTGCTCATCCATGGCTCAGCGAAGCAGATGTGAGGTGATGCGGTAGGAAGCGAGGCTGTGAACCACCTGAATAGAAAACTGAAACACGCTGTTTTTTTTTATATGCTGGGAGGAAAGATGGTGGTTTCAAAATAGCTGCAAGGAATTGTGAGCAAGGAGGAGAGCTCTGGTTTAGATTTATTTGTGTCAGAATAGTGGCATCTAGTCGGTCTGTACGTCCTGCAGCTTATGAACAGGCATCTTAGCTTAACAAGTGTTGTCTGGATCACCTCTGTTTGCAACTTTCAGTTCCTGAGCTGGTGATGATTTTTTCCTCTGACTGATTTTGAATGTGCTCTGTAAGAGAGGAGGACAAGGGGGATTTTATGAGGCTTGGCGATGATGACAAAGCATGCTGGACAAGTGACAGTCTGACAACGAAACCGCGGGACAGTGATTGAAGAGAGGCCATGAGAGCCAGGAGAGAGGCCAGGATGGTGTCTGCCTGTTCACCATGCACAAACATAAGGTCAGGTCTGATTTCTGTTACCTTTCTTTAGCTGTGGTGCTTTCTTATTCTGTAGGCTTGAGTTTGATCAAAAAGCACATTAGCGGACTTGCATAACGGATTAGGTGCATGAAATTAATATGAAACTTAATGACTTAATAAATTACAATTTGTAGCAGTGGTACAATAGTATTTATTAAAATTTAGATTTTTGTATAAGAGACAGGACACAAGATAAGTTCCAAAGATATAATTACATGCGAGTATTAAATGATGATAAATGACATATCTTTATATTTCTAATACTATCTGGTTTGCACAGTTACAAGAAACCCCACCCTGGTTATTTTCACATACTACTCTATAAACCAGAATTGGTTGTCTGGCTGTCTGATAATCATCCTTTTGATTATCTACTGAATGAAGTGCTAATGCAGTTTCCACTGACCACATCACATGACCTGGGCAACCCTAGTGTTCTGCAGCTCTACCCTTTTTTAGTTTGACCTTTTCTGAGGAAATGCATCTGCTTTCTGTATTTCCACAGCAGACTTTTAAATGTCAATTACATTATTGTCTTATTGACTTGCTTAAGAAATCTGGCATTAAAAAGATTTAAACACGCCCTTTATAAGACAGGAATCATGTAAAGCTGCATGTTTTATACATTTAGTGCTTTATAGAGAACTGTCAGCAAATAAAAACAAGCAGGTATTCTATATATTTATTCCCATATTTGTATATTCTGTGTTAAATAACTTTTGGCCGTCTTTTCTTCTGCAATTCATTTAAATAGGAGAAAATGAGAATGAGTAATATACACCATAACCTGATGAATGCAGGAGGTAGTGGAATAAATCACCATATGTCTGTTTTTCTGCAATATACGTTGCACACACATACACACACACATTTGAGTAGAAGGGATTTTCCAGCTGGCTTCATGGCATCCTAAATCTCCACTGTGATCTCTGCTCCCCAGGTCCATTAAGGGCAATTTGGTTGGATTTACTGTGCCTGTCGACGGGGATACAGGGCAGTCCTAGCCCTGCTTTAGGTTACCTCTGTGATAAATACTCCTGGCAGGTATTACTGTGTTACCCTCACATAACTATCTCTTTAGCCCTTAAATTAATCACGAATGATGGTCATTAAGGAGAAAAAGAAGTGCTAGTAGCTCAGGCACACTTTAATTCATTCTTTCAACAATGAGACAAGGGAGAAAAATAGTTAATTTGCTTTATTGGAAAAACACACTGCTGGCTAAAGCGTCTGTGTCAAACTTCTTCTACAAAATGGGCTCGCTCCCCGAACCTTTTGTGAAATGGTGATACAAATTGTGCCATGCCATTAGTACAGAAGATATAATCTGTATCATATTTTTCTATACTATTGAAGATGATTAAATCCACCAAATATAGATTTTTCTTTTAAATATCTGTCTGAAATATATAAAATGGCCAGTGTCTTCCTAAGTCAATAAAAAAATATATTATTATTACCAAAGTGGTCTAATGAAAGCTGTACAGTTTCAAATGATTAGAAGTGGTGTCAGTGGGATGTTAAACATAGAGCATACAACCTTTTGGCCAGAGACAAAACTACAAAGAAGAGATGGTCAACACAATGTTCATCAAGAATATTGCAATGTTAAATAATACAATTTAAAAAAACTATTTTACCAAATTTACAAGCTTTTACACCCAGCAATAAATTAGCTGCTGCTACATTATACTTACTACACTTTAAATGCTTGTCTTGATTTTTTCATTCAAATGTAAAACATAATGCTTTCAACTTTTTTTCCCTACATTACAGAAACATTTGACTCCATGACTCAGTAAGTGGCACATTATACAAAATAAATGCAAACTTGAATCACTTAAATCTGTCAAAGCTACAAAATCAGATCAGGATTACTAAAACTGTAATGTATTTCTTTTAAGACTACACTATCCATCAGAGTTAACACCCACCACCACCATCTTCAACCTTAAAATGACACAAATATGTCTTTATATAAGAACACTTTGACCAATTTTTCCTTCACTAGTAGCTGGTGTGCTGTGCTCTGCTGCTCTCAGCTTTGATGTAAAACACCTGTTAGGTCAGCCGTACAAAAGCCGAACCATGTCAGACTGAACCTTCCTCCGGTTCTGTTTCCTGCACTACTGGTCAGTGAACAACCTTGGACTGTGCTGTCCATTTAACCCCTGAATTTGGATTAAAATGCACACTGTGCATGTAACACACACATTTTATCGCCCTAAAATGTGAGCTTCACAGGTATGCGAATTTAACAGTGCATTTTTCTGATACATTTAAATGTCGTCTAGTTTGACATTTAAAAAAGTTTAGAAATGCAGTTAATATAAATTCAGACATTTTTCGAAATGATTAAACCAGGAAAGATCAAATGAATAAAGAAATATATATTGCACCTCTTGCTGGTCTATATGGCA
Source organism: Nannoperca obscura (assembly GCA_036024295.1). Lineage (NCBI taxonomy): Eukaryota > Metazoa > Chordata > Actinopteri > Centrarchiformes > Percichthyidae > Nannoperca > Nannoperca obscura. Next base: position 20,469 of record JAVQJL010009994.1, on the reverse strand, counting down.
CCAAATTTGGGAACTATTTTGGGGGAATTTGGTAATTCTGAATTCAAAAAATAAACCTCAAAACTGACATTTTTTGGATCTATTTTCTTCTAGCTAGTTCTCTGTCAATTTTCAATAAACTCTATTCTAAAATAACTTCAACAGAGAAAGCTAATTTTGAGATTTTCACCCATCTGAACCTGACTTGTTATCATAGTTTGGGCCAGCTGTTAACATCCCTCACTGTTGGTGATTTATTAAGTACCCCGGTCTGTAGAAAATCCGTCTGTCACTGGCACATCCACTTACCGCTTTTGTGAAAGGTCTTGTTTTCACGCTGGGTGGACATCTGCCTCACTGTAGAGTTACACAAGAAGATATGCCATGCACATATGCCGTTTAATGGTAAGAACTAAACCAAATTTAGACCTTTTCAATTATCGTTTTTAGAGACGGGTCTGTCTGTATCTGTCCACAGTTGGAGCTGAAATTGATACCAATCCATTTGTCCAAAGCCCACTTAATGTGCTGTCTTATTAGCGGAGTATTGGTTGCAGGAGGAATTTGAGGTCCGTGAGATAATGAAGCTGGGGTTAATTCAATCCATTGCACTACTCAAAGTAAATTGGGCCACTTACAGTGTGCAGGGATAAGGAGACAGGTACTATGGAGCAGGCTAGAATCAGCCATAATTTACATCCAGGTTTTTCACCTTATAGCCTGATTGTATACATCTGAGTGGGCCATGTGTCTGCATTCAGCAGGGCCTCTGGTGACTCACGGTGTAATTCATGTTGTCACCTTCACGTTCATCAAATCAATCCCACTGATCACGCTAAATGTCTCTATGTCGGCCCCAACAGGGCAACATCTGATGTGCTTTCTTTCTGTGAATAAGCACTCTTGTCCAGATGCATATCCACGTCGTGAAAGTTAAATAGGTTGTAGGTGTATCTGTCATGTAAAAATGAATAATAGAATTGTTCTGTGCTAAACACTGCAGGTTCATCCAGGGGTTTAGCACTGAAAAGATGTTGAGGATTAACACTAAACTCCAAAGACCTTAACAGTCAAATTTAATCCGCTATGCCAGATTACCCTTCTTAAACATATTTCGTCTTTTAATGGAACGTCTATTTTTTCGGTTTCATAAATCAAGTGGTGTAATCTGTAATCTGTCTCCTCTGTATTGCCTTTCTCCGTATCGTATATGATTGATTTCCCTGCTAACAGTTTCCAAAGAGGACGTGGATTGTTCTTACTTAGAGCTTCCTCGGTTCCTCTGCATTCGCCGTTTGCAAAAGAAGGAAGCAACTGGGGTCATTTTAAACATTCGCTTTCAGCTTCTCATAATGAATAGCGTGACACTGCATTTATTTTGCATCTATTAAGCAGCAACACAGCACTGGCTAAAATGTTAATGAGCTTATGTATTTAATCTCAATAGGATATTCCTGTTTTCTCTCAGTGAGAAAATATTAAACTTGATTACCCACAGGCATAAGATCTGTAGAGGGTGTTGCACAGCCAAAAGAAACTTCTCAATAGGTGCTGGGAAGCTCGGTCATGGGTAAAGGAGTGGGAAGAAATTGCTCTGACTGGAGAGGCAAATGTATTATCAGGTGCCACAGCAAAAATGAATTGATTGAATAGATGGAGGAGTGGTTGAGGGCCTCTGATCACAGTGATTCATGGTACATGTGGGCGCTCTGTATTGAGTCACTGGCGGCAGCAGCGATTGGAGGGAAAGGACTGCACTCTGAAAGCCCAATTACCCATTGCTTTACTTTACGCATGCATGCAAAAACACACACAAATGTACATGTAATTGTGTGTGAACTGTTAGTCTCAAACAATTAGAATTTGGTTGAAAGTCCCTGGATTTGAATAAGACTAAACTAGCAAATGTCAGAACATATTTATAACCATGTTAGGGCTTGCCATTTAAACTCTAGTGCTTACCAAATAATTGCCAAAATGACTGAAAGTGTGGTCCCTGGTCCTCTTAGTTTGTTTACCAGTTAAAAGGTCACCTGAACCAGCTACAGGAAAAACAAAATTTAAAGGTTTCCTACATTTTGTGAAGACTATAGATAACAGATTATAACGAAGAGTACCATCCATTATGATTCTTTGTGTTTGTTTTTTAGTCTAGGGACTTCTGGAAACTGTAGCAGACAGGAGGCATCAGTACTAGCATTTTAGTTGTCATCAAATGCCATAAAGGCAATCATGAAACCATAAAGATAATCTACCAAAACCTGTCATTCACTCTTCTCTACCTTCACTGATAGGCCAAGCAAAAGAAGTGGAAGAAACTGATATGGAAACCCCAAAGGTAGGATATAACTCAACAAGCAAAAGACACTCCACACAGCAGTGACATTATGTGGCAGCTCAGACCTCACCTCAAAGATGAATAATGGGTTGTGACACATCATGCCATCCTTCATCCTCTGCATATACATATATATTTTAATAAAAGCATGTTCTTAGTCATCATTAGTTGTAAAATGCCCTGCAAGTAATTTGTCACATCTGACAATGCCATGCTCACACACACCAAGAGAGGGAGCTGTCTCAGTATGATATACTGTGTATAAATCAAACAAGTGCATCTAGCTCCTCTCCAGTTCTTCTTGTGCTCAGATTTCACAGTGTGTGAGATCCGGGAACAAAACTGCTGTAGCATCATTTACTGATACACCGTCAGCATTGTCCTCTGCAGGAGCGCCACGGGGTTAGAGGTGGGGACACTATACTGATTTTGGTTCCAATATTGCCTTTCTGTAGTCTTGTACTGTAAAATTTTACTCCTCAAAGAAGCCTTTGCTGCCAGGACAAGGATGTAGAGAGACTGGTAAAACTGTGATGTGATGTGAGGTGAAAAAGTTACCGAAACATGGGCGCTCCACTGTCTTTACTAGATCTGTTTACTAGTCGAGAGGAGTCCTCTCAGCGTGTGAAAACAATCATGTACACTCAGTGGCCACTTTATTAGGTACATTTCTACAACTGTTCTGCTGTAAAATCTTTTATGATGCCACTAATGTTGAGTTTGAGAGGTGTTAATTCAATTAATGTTTAAGCACTGAGGGCATAGTTGGTGGTGGTGTTGATGTACTGGACTGCATTGTATTCAGAGCTGTTTCTAATAGTGTGCCCCCCACATGTATGTAAATGGGAAAGGACAAAAGCCTTTGAATGTAATGTACAACATGAGTACAACACCACCTTTAACTATAACCTTAGTAATAAACTTATATACTTATAAACTTTTTAAAGGTACACTTAATGGCAGAGCTGATGTATTTGATTGCAATAGATTGTGCAGGTGTACCACTGAGTGTATAATGTCTTCTGTGGCTCTGGGGTAGCTCTGTCATTTCTTAGAAAATGATGATAAGCTCAGAAGACTGCACATTTTATTTAATTTATTACTTGGAAAGCCTGTGTTACAAACTTGATTTGTCCACATATGTCCAATAAGTGGACATTCACTAGGCAGAGAGGATCAGAAGATGCTATCAAGTTACATTATGGGTAATGTAGTATGCATTGTTTTTACAGCATGAGACAAGCTAGAGACCAAAAGTGAGGATGTCTTGGCCTCTTCTACATTGATTTTGACCATTAAAATACCCCATTGACACTGCAAATTACAGTGTCAATTTAAAATCCTTGCATTTCTTTTGTTACTTGTGTAATTTTTGTTTTGGTAATTTACTAGCACTATTAGAAAACAAATGTTGTTTTGTGGAAGTAAGTAGTAGAAGTAAAATAGTTAAGGCAGTGTCTACTTTTGATTTTTCTAATGATTTTTGTGTGCCTGCATGGTAACAGCAGAGATGAAGAAAAGTGTATTTGCATTTTCTGTACTTGGATTATGCACATCAACTTTATTTTGGCAACAGTATGATGGAATAGTTTTAAGTGATTTTAGTAATTGGTGTAAACTGGAGTTTTAAAGGTCGGTGGTAAAACATGACTAAGTTAAGTATAGGGGGTGGATAAATAAAAGTCCGAGGCACTTTGGTAGTGGTTGTGGCTGCTGAGCAGTGTCAGTGGTTTATGCGGCCTTTTAAATCTTTGTGACAGGAATCAATCAATCAATCAACCAACCAATCAATCCCACAGAATTGTTGTTAGGCTACTGGACATTTTATCAGATGGCAAAAAACTTGTTTGATAAATATCATAAACTTGAAAAGTATCTATTGGACTACCTGTGAAGTTGTTACGTTAAGGTTTGCTGTTACGTGAAGATGTTAGAGAACGATCTCCCTCTCTGAAATATTTGACCTTGTTGATGTAATCCATGGTTTCAGGTTTTTGTCCACAGCGTGACATGATGTGAAATAACATCATGCCTAATCTTTGCCGATTTCATCAGTGCAAAGTTGAGGTGTTTGAAACTCTGAGGCCTTGCTGGGTGATTGTTGCTTTGTCACAATGAGTGACGTGGGTCATTTGTGAAACTCAAAATAGCTCAAGTGCCGTCCTTGATGGTCTTGTGGGTGGTAATAGCATAGCAACCAGTGGTAAGCGAATGTAAAGTCAGTGCGTGTGTGTGTGTGTGTGTGTGTGTGTGTGTGTGTGTGTGTGTGTGTGGAGCTTAGCATTGTGTTTTCCATGTTTGCATCTGTATGTCTGACTGAAAACAGCAGCCAAAGTCCACATGTGGCCCTGAAGCAGCAGGCTGGACTGCTCCCAGCTCCGATGATGGCAGGGTTGTCTGTGTGGCAACAGTCCTGACTGACTAGATGGAGGGATTGTCTGGGAGGGGTCAGTCAATATCTCTCCTCCCGATCCCTTATCCCATCACTGCTCTACAACCAGAGTCTTTAAAAATAGCTTTCCTTACTCTACCTTCAAGCCTTTGCCTTTGCTTCAGAGCACATAAGTGTGTGCAAGTCAGCGTCACTTAAATACAAGAGCAACATATACAATACAGAATGAACATGGACTTGATGTAGACCAGCATCATTCATGCAGCTGCTGTGTTTTTAATCAACTTGACTGTTTTAAATAAAGGTCAAGCAGAGGTTCGTCTGAGGACAGAGCAAGAGGACGCAGATGGGGTTATTCTTCCACCCGCGGAGGTTTGTGTGTGAGTGTTAGCAACAGTGAACAACCCCTCAGCGACAGCACATCTGACCATGTTGGCTTCAACACCACAATATCTCACGCTCACTGATGATGAGGTCATGTAGAGCTATTTCATAATTGTGTGTGACGACTGAGCTGGCGTTGTGTCATTATGTAATTCGGAACAATGAGGAAACAACAACAAAAAAAATACAAACAATACAGTGATTAATCTCTTAAAGAGCCTTCAATTCAGTGGGAATAGGGCTTCTGCCAGTGTCATATTTACACTTTAAACTACAGTTTGTTGATTGTTTAATTGTTTTGCGTCTCTTCACTAAAATTGTAAAAATGACTGTTTGACATTTCCATCCCTAGACGGCAGTGTCAGCAGTGCAGTGATACAGTAGCAGTTAAATTGTATACCATACGCTACTGGATGTTGACCAGATCTGGAGAGATCAGCTGAACCCGATCTCTCCGTGTCGTGACATCATTTTTCTGAACAGAGCCGCTGTGTATTTGAGGAGCTCAAGGTCATGGATGTGATGAGTCATTGATGTACTGCATAATAGCTACAGCTCCAGTTTAGGCTTGAAATACACACAGACTTCTTGTGCCTTTTTGCAGGTAGCCAGTAGAGACACTGATAATTTGTTACAGTGTGTTAATATTGATCAACCGATAATCACTTCTGATCAATCTGAATTTGTCATTCACTCAGAATACCAACACAGACAATGTGAATGGGTTCTTGTTACCGTAGAATCCTCTATAAAACAAAAATCACGATTCCTGGAGTCAAATAAACATTTCAGACCTCTCCCTTTAATTATTCCTTTAAAAGACAACACACTTTATTAACAGTCTCATAAACGTTGCCCTCAAGCTTAAAGCCTCACAGCCACAGCTACCCAACAAAAATGTTAGGAAAGACATTCTTCAGTCTTTTTGTCTTTTATATTTTTCACAGTTTGCTACATTTAGTCTAGGGCTATATAGATTTGTGTCAGTAGTACTTGGTAAAAAGCAAATGCTGTTTAAGTGTTAATATAAGTAAGAACTGCTGGCAAGTCTGATGAAAAAAAAAAAAACATTCACAAAGGATTGTTGTTGTGCTGTGGCCCGATGTGAAGGAATAAATCCCTGAACTTTATAATGACAGTGACTAAGGAGCCGTTTTTTATGCAAATAGGTGGATTGGTCACATCTGGTCGACCCATACCTCCTAATAGGGTCGGTATTGGTGCATATATTGACTTATCATATCTGTATCTCCATATACATATCCCCAAGAGTATCTGAAAACAGTGTAGGACCAAGAGCTTTGAAATAATCTTTGCATGAGTTTTAACAAGACTAATAATAACAATAACTGGATATTTGAATTCAGTGGAGATCTATTCTCTCTCAAGCCTAAACCTATTGTTTAGGGTTAATAGAGATAATCCAGAGGTCCATTTTCCACCACCTCTCTCTTCCTCTCTTCTCCTCCCTATCGCTCTGCTTTGTTTAGTAATTATGAGTGTGTGCGTGTGTGTGTGTGTGTGTGTGTGTGTGTGTGTGTTGGTTTGTTGAAAAAGAAACATCGGCCTATTTTCATCCTGCTTGCTGAAGCAGAAACAGGAAATGGAAGTCTTTTTAAATGAGTGCTTTAATGTCAGCACGTGCTGTACTTTGTTCTTTTATTCATGGCGCACGTGACAGCTGCGCAGAAGGCCATCTGTATTTCTGTATCATCACTTTTTAGGTTGACCTGAAGTTGAACGTGATATCTGTCCCTCGCACTGTTGCTCGTTATTGCTATCGAACATATGTCATTTATCATCACTGTCATCATTCTGTCTTTTACCCCCGCTTTCCTGGACTGCTTTTATCTTTTAGTCAGTGTTGGCTGTCTGCATAGTGTCTGCTCTGTCCTCAGTGGGTCGTCTGCTGCTAGTGTGTTTTCTGCATAATATTAAATTTACTCTGGCCTCCTACTGAGCCGGATTCTGCTGTGCATTGCTATCCCATGTTTGTATTTGTTTAGCCTTGTTCTTGCTGTTGGTGTGTTGTCATGGCCTATCTGTTGCCAGTGACTCTGTTAATCAATCAAAAAACCTGTACTATAATACACTGTCTTTAATCCACGCCTCCTTCTCATTGAACTTTTATTACTGGTGCTTTGTTGTTTATTGAATGTTTTATAACTGATTATAAAACTGTTCGATGATGTAAGGTGACCTTGAGTGCCACGAAATACGCCATAAAAATAAAATGTATTATTCAAAAACATCAAAAAACATTTGATTAAATGAAAGCTAGATTTAAGAAAATTGATCTCTGTCTCATTGTATTTCTTTTTGCTTCTGTGCACCATATTTTCCATGCTAGAATACTTTTTAATCATTTTTTGTGGATAAACAATGTATATGTGCATACTGTATATGCCTGTCTTTGCAGGCTGTGAATGCATTTCTTCTCTCTGGCTCCCCACTGTGGCCTCGAGGGTGTGAATTATCGAACATGGTCAATACAACAAACAGCTGTGCAGTCACATGATCAACTGTTCCCCCCTCTGATCAGACAGTGGAGATCAATCTATGGGGATTTATCTAACATGAATAGGAAAACAGTACAAGCATAATCCATACTGTGTTACAGAGTAAGGAACGCCCACCAGGTAGAATGGGAGAGTCAAACTCACCACGGCATCCAATCCCACAAAGCAGTGTAGAGGGCTTAATCTAGATTATCTGCCACTGCTATTCTTAGAAATGAATGAAAAATCTCTGGGCCAGATTAGGGTTCAAAGAATGCTTAAAAAAAGAAGCTGATGCAGAAATCACATGACTATTGTTTTTCAGACTAATAATAATGTCTACTGTGTGTGAGTCGCTCTTTGAAATATGAGCTCGAACCTCTATTATTTTTTTATTTTATTCAAGCAAACCTTTAAACAAAGCAATCCAGATAATCATCTTTTTTTTTTTGAATCGTACACAATCTTGCACATTGAACATAGTATGTATTCAGTTAAACTGAGCACAAATCAATTTACTTTTGCATGACAGTAAATCTGTTTATGCCTGATGCCAGTGGGAACAGTAATACTAAGGTATTTTACCACCGCAAAACTCAGCTATGTTGTGGTCAGCAGGGGGCGTCAGTGAGAGGAAACATCTCTGAGTCAGTGGTTGGCTCTTCTCTAGAGGAGCTGTCCATTCAGCACTGCTCTGTAAGCTGCTCCTCTTCAGCAGGCTGGATGGAAAAGTCAAACTACAATCACACACAGCATCAAAGAAAACTAACACAAAATTAGGCAAATAAGGGCGGGCTCCAAGTGCCACAAAACACTGAAATGTAACCACAAGTTTGTCTAATTACATTAAATGCGTCTGTCAATAATCAGGCATTTTATTATTTGCATTATGCAGATGTCGTCTATCTTTTGGGTTGGGTTAGTAAGTGAAATGCAATGGAGAGCCAGCCTTTGTGTGTGAAATCTGAGGTAAACAACCTCCTGATTACATAATTTGGTCTGCTCTGTCTCAGGAGAACATTTTTTTTAAGTGACAGAATGTGGTTCTTTAAATTTGTATTTGTGTTTAACACAACCGGTTTTCAATCATTTAAATTATAATTTTTTGAAATGTGCAGCAATAGCACAAAAATCAAATATACTGTACTAGTATATTTTAGGGGGTGCAGTTAATAAAATGTCACAGTGAATCCTCTGGCTGCTTTGATACATTCTTTTAATAAAGTAATATTGATGGAAATTAACAATGCATGCTCCTCAAAGCATCAGTCATGTTAGTAGAGGAAGCTGGGTCAAGATGAACTGCTTGTCCATTACAGAGTGATATTGTTAGCTGTCGGGGGGGTGGAAGCTGGAAGCTGACATCTTACTGCCCTCCTGGATGTTCCCAGCAATCATGACCACTGATCATCTCTAATGTGATTTATAATAACATTATTAAGAGCGGCCATGGCTGTAGGTATTGTTTCTGGGTTTTTTGTTTCCATGAAATTGTTAGTAAGCCATGACTAGGTGGGCACCAGATGGACTCTGTGTGAGAGGACTTACTGTCCTCTTGCTTGACTGAAGCTCAGGCTCACAGTGCTCACTGCTTCAAAGGATTAGAGCGCTCTCATACCTTTGTCCTTTTTTCCTCTCCCCACTTTTCTGTCCGTGCAGTCCTACTGAATTCGCGGTGGCCTATGGGGAGAGACAATGCTGACTGACAATATAGAGGCAGTGTCTCCTCCTTTCTGCTCTCGACTGCCTCATGGCAAATGGATGAATTATCCTCTTCTCTGTGACAGTTTTTCATAATAAAAGCCATCAGTATGGTAGAGTATTGTTTCAAGTGCTTTTTAAGAGTGAGCAGCATAGCTGACAGCTATTGATTGTTAGTTATAGATTGTTTTATTGGGCCCTCTTCAGCCAAAGATACACATGTGCAAAAATGCCAAAAACAACCATGCAGAAACATAGATACACACACACACACACACACACACACACACACACACACACAGTGTACCACCAACATAGACATTAGATTGTATTCACTAGCCTAAGCTTTGGAATAATGTAATGCCAACTTAGTGTCACATTGACAAAGTTGTGATAAAATTTACTATCTGGCATGTGTCCATTAATCTGTGCTACTTAATGTATGCATCAGCAACCAAGGAAAAGCACAATCAGACCACAACACTGCACATGAGCAACATATTATAGGCGATACTAATGCTGCTGTTTTGCATAGTACCTCTGTCCATTAATAGAAACCCCACATCCTCGTGAAAAAGAGTATATAACTATTAAAGTGGAATCTAACAATCTGTCATCAATGTCTGTTCTAAAATGTCCTTTGTATCAAAGTTTGGGGCTCCGATGCTCTCAGTAGTTATGATAACCAGCCTATTAAGTCTCTCTTATGCCGTGATGCTCTACAAAGACTTGTTATAATTTGGAAAAAGATTGTACATTTATATGGCATGCTTTAGACCATGGTCAGAAGTCTCTGGAAAACTGATACAGATAAGACAAGAGCATGTCACTGTGTACACATCACCAAAGTTAGGGGTCGACTCTGAAGTGTTTACTGGTCTCAATTCTAAAACACGACCTGAACCTGGCGTGCGGCCCACTTTCTGTGATGGGAACACATGTACTCCCAGACCGAGAGCCCGAGTGCAATTGCATCATCTGCGTGCCGTTATCTTTTTTGGTTGCTTGCCTCTCTCCATCAGTCAGTCCTGCACTCGCTCTCTCCTGGCACCATCTGCGTCTGAAAAAGGCAGAGTGAAAGAAGCTCAGTGACTCAGCAGGCTAAGCTAATATTAAAAACTGTATGGTGTACTATGCTAAGTGATTTACTGTATATCACAAAACAAAACAAAATTAAACAACAAAAGAGTATCAATTGTTGGAATCAATGAGCGACAAACAGTTAAATAACATAAATACGATTTTTAGATAGTCAGAGCGTGTGTGTGTGTGTGTGTGTGTGTGTGTGTGTGTGTGTGTGTGTGTGTGTGTCCATGCAGGCCAACCACAATGTAGGTTCTGGTGCAGGTGAGTGGTTTGCATTAGCTGTCCCTAATGAGGTGTAATTTGTAAGGTGCAGGGCTTTAAGGAGATTAAACAGGAGGAGTATGCTGCACCCAGTCCCAGTGCCTGTGGTCAAGTCAGCCATTGTTTTGTTTTTGATGACAGCTTCTATTAAAGTGAAGTGGTCGGTGACTGTCTGACCCCTGTGGCATGAAGTGCTCAAGGGAAGGGATTAAGCAACCACTACTACAGTTGTCAGTGGACTTATATAGTCAGTAGTAAAAATGTCGATCCGTTACAAATGTAGTTGAGTTGAGTTAACTTTTTTTTTTAATTCAGGTTATTGTTCTCATTGTTAAAAGTGTTTTTAAATTGTTTATCTTGTTAAATCATAGTTTAAGACAATTAACTGTTCGCAAAGCCCCACCCCCTTACAGTTACTGTCGCTACACCTGTTAAACTTTCCTCGCACTGCACATAATGCAATCTGTAGTGAGTTAGGTGGCAGATTTATCTTTGCAAAGAATTTTGCAAATGTAACGCTATGTAATGCAAATTTGGCTAGATTTACTGGAGTATAAACTTTCTCAAACCAAAGAAAGAGCAGGCAGAGTTACTATTTATCTTCTAATTTCTGATAAAGGAGCATATTGGTCCAGTTCTGATCAGGGATTTTTCTAATATAACCTGTAACCCCACTAAATAATTTAGTTAGCTTGGAAATAATGCTGGGGTAACAGATTCACACAGTGTTTGATTCCCTACACTGTTGCTATTTTATTTTGGATTAGCAGAAAAAAGACACCACCCTCCTATGTTGCTGTGTGTGTGGAGAAATGCCTGCCATGATGGTCAGTTAGACAAATGAAGCTCATTGACAAAATGCCCCAGTAACATATATAGTCAGGTTATTGCAGTTATAAAACACAAATTAGCCAACTAAGCAAGCTGAGTCACCACGCTGTCCATCTGATTCCTCATGTATACAGAACACATACACAGCACACAGCTATAAACACGGGGAGTACCTCAGCACACTCAATGCATTAAGAGCTTAACGGAGTTAGCTGCTGACACTGATCAGGGCAGGAGTCCAATACAAGAGAAAAGAATTACAGCAGGTCCCTTAATACCCTTCTCATACATAGCATGGAGGGTGGGGGTCATTGCAGAGAGAATGTTATGGCCAGAGACTACAATCCTGCTCTACTCCTCCACACTGGGCCATCTAAGCTCATCTTGGAGAGAAATAGAGAAAGAGAGCCATCTAGGGAAGAGGACAGAGATAACAGGGGGGAGGGAGGAGGAGGAGGGTAGAGCTCCTGCGCCTGCTCACTGTGAGCACAGCAAGTGCAGCTTTCATCTGCAGCGGAGAATGAGAGGGAGACAGAGAGAGTTTGAGCGAGCAGACAGAGGCTTTGAGGGACAGTGTGAGAGCTTGGTAGAAAAGAAACAGTTAGAAAGGAACAGCAAGCAGCCATGTTGGCATTTATTTGCATTTGCTAGCCCTCCTGCCTCTGCTGCATACTGCAGTTTGCGTTGTGAATATTGCAGTGCAGGTCACATTCTTCTCTTTTGGGAAATCTGAAGAACCCCGGGGACGTGTGAATTTCTGGCACAATTGCTCAGCACTGCGGCACCTCGATACAAGCGAAGGAATGTAGCAGAAACGTGGGCAAAGCCGAGGATCATCCTTCCAGGCTTTGGTCCCCAACCAAATCCATCTGCCTCTGCATCCAGTCCTCCCTTCTTCCCTCCGTGCAGCTCTCCTGCTCTGTGTATGGGAGGTGAGGCTTTGGCAGGCTGTCAGTCAGCATGCGGCGGTGTGAACGGGCAGCCCAGTGCCCACAACACGCTATGGACGTCAGACACTCCTCACTGTACTAATGAAAGGCTTCAAGCTCGCCTGGTAAGGCTGAACGGAGAGCAGAGACTGGCTATCTGTGTGTATTCTTCTGATTGTGTTTTGGAAATGTAACCTGTTTTTCTGCGTGGCTTCAAGGCTGTCATGTATGCAAAGCACAACCCAGCCAGTTGCTAGAAGTCTGTGACCATTTTCTGGTATTTTTCGGGACTGTTGCTCTGTTGTCATATGTCATTTTAAGACTACATTCGCTGTTTGCAAGGCCGGATGGACTGTCAAATATCTGTGATTTCTAAAAAGAGCACATTAAATAGGCCGGCCCATCTTGGCCTGTGCATTTCAACAGTTATGTAAATTTCCAGAAAATGCACCAGCATATAATAAGAGCTAGATCAGGATGGCGTTAAGCTGTGACCAGAGTGTCCGGTTCAGTAGTGTAGGCTAGTTTGTTTTTTTTGCTGTGGCTGTGGCGACCCTGCTTTGCTCCCCTCTGGCGGGCTCAGTGTGAGCGGAGCAGCTGAGGAGAAGCACTCACGTGGCTGCCTGGAAAAGAGCAGGCACATGCTCCCTCCGTCTCTCCCTGGCTTTCACTCTCGCCGTCTTCCTCCGCTTGTTTTCCTATTCCCTCGCTATCTCACATGGTCCAAACAAGTCCAAATCCAGGTGGCCCTGCTCTCACTTTCTTTTTCAACCTGTTTTTCTACAGTGCACTCTGTGTACTTTTCCCTCCATCCTCACTCCTTTTTTTCCTCTCCTCCCCTTGTGTTTGTTGATGCTCCTCCTCCTCCTCCTCTTGCCTGATATTTTTAGAGACGAATTACAGAGCACTGCAGAAGGAAAAAAACCAGAGGGGGAGCAGTTTCGGCAACGTGCGTCCCGCTTCCTTCCTTCTCACTTTCATGAGGACCTCTTCTTTTCCCTGACGTCTCGGTCTCTCTTTCATTCTATCTAAATTTGTCTGAGTCCTTCTCTCATTTACCCTCCTCTTTTCTCTTCTTGTTTTTTTTATTCCTCTCAAATCTATCACTTAAACCTACAGTAATGTTTTCTTTAGGCTGTGGACTTTAGCTTTGAAATTTTCATGCATACCATATGTGTGTCAGCCAAGGTGTCTTCCTGTTTGTGTGTGTGTGGCAGTTTATCATTGTGTAGCACAGAAACACTGTTAACCCTGAGTCAGTCAACACTTAATCTGTTTGCAGCACCCTGATAGACACAGGTTACTTTACCACTGAACAGCCATCTGTTAGCATCTCATAGTCTCCAATACATGGAGGCGATCTCTCTGGCCGGGTAGCTGGGTAAAGTTTGCATGCCATGCTGTCATGTTGTCTGTCATATTTAGTTGTACTCTATCCAATGGGATGCATCTCCATCCTCTTGTTACAGTATGAATGTGTTTTGTAAAAAGTAGTTTTAAACATTGAAAATAATCCAAAAGCTTCTTTCCAGTTGTGTTTCAGTCCACCTTGAAGGGGATATAAATCAATCGAGGAACACATGACAATGATAAGGTATCAGATCCCCTCGTAGATTCATCAATGAGAGGATCCAGCTGAAATCTCACTCTGGTTATAAGATGTCTATTAGAGCTGCATTCTGCTACGTAGGCAAAACAGTGTGACCTAGAGGTCATTCCATCAATCAATACCTCAATCAGCACATTGTCCTGACAGTTGTTATTAACCACTAGCTGCCACTGGACATAGCAGCGTATTTATCTACACTGGATACAGTGACTCGTCTGTGCTAACTGGTTTAGGTCTTTCAGTGCCTCTATCAGTGCAAAGATATTTGTTCTTACCATTTTATTGTCTGCTGACGAAAGAGATAGCTTAAGATGATGATGTAGGAGTTCTGATTATTGTATTTTGCATACAAAAATGTTGAGCCTGCGTGAGCTTACAAGAGACCACAAATCCAAAAATGATCTAAAATGCAACACATGCAGCTTGAAATGATACAAAAAGTCCAGAAATGCAGAGTAGCAGTTCTAATAATTTACATAATCAGATTTTTCGACCTTCATATCTATAACAATATTCAGAATTAATTCCAACCTGCTAGTGAAATTGAACTTAAGACTAATTTAATTGTTAATATTACCATAATGGACAGAAGCCTTTCTAACGCCATGACAGGCTGACTGAAATGGCCAACAGTCAGGCTTTGTTTTTGAGGTACAATGATCTGTACATGTACTAAAATTGCATCTAAAGAAACCAAAGATATAAAAGTTGATTTTGATCTGATGGAAACATTGGTAGTGTTTTAGTAATAAAGTAAAATAAAGATCTCATGTGATGTTAGTTGATCTCAGGGGATGCAAGTGTCAGTGAGTTTTCAGGTTGGAAATCAGGCTGCCCTGTTGGGTGTATGTTTGTCACGGTCCATGCTGTGATTGAGAGCCAGGGTGGAGGGATATTTTTGCAGCATTACTTACTCGTCGGAAGACAAGGAAGAGATAAGAAGAAGAAGGAGAGAGAGAGAGAGAGAGCATGTGTGCGTGTGTGAGTGCGAGAGAGGGAGATTGCTCAGGATTTGGCAGTGGCCCCAGTGTGGGGATGTTTGCTCTTGATATGACATTTGGTGTGACTCAAATCTGCACACAAATACACACACATACACGCACATACACGCACATGCACTCAGACACAGATGTGCACACACAGCCAACAGCAGCAGCTGTAGCAACAACAAGGCACTGACAGCAGGCTCGAGCTGGAGCTTACTCTCTGCACGTGGCACAGTGGACAAGCCGGTTGTTGCTGCAGGACAGTTGGACAGACTGTCAGTGCAGACTTAAACTACATAAATGCCTGTGTGTATCTGTACCCCCAAAACTCGTGTGGTCAGTTGTTCTACTCCTTCATCTTATTGATCGCTGCCAATCAGAGCAGACGGCTGTGGTGTTTCATGTCATGGTCACAGAGAAGTGCAGCAAAGGAGTAGAACTCTTCCATCAGTTGACTTCTGCTTTTACATGCCTGTGAGACTGCAGCCTTTAGTTCGGTCACAGCCACAAGTGCACGCATGTGTCTACACACACGTACCGTGTGCACACAAAGTGAGTCGTGCCTGCTGCCATGCACATAAACAGAACATCAAAGACATTTAGAAACTTGCAGCATCCACCAAAATATGCATGGATGCTTCAGATCCCCACATACACAACATACAGACATGCAAGCCACACCCCCAGGCGTGTACTATCCACTGCTGTGCCACTAATGTCTCCCTGGGCTATTTTAGACTGACTTGAAAATTGCAGCTCCAAGGCCTCTGCACCAAGAAGATTTGTTTAAATATGTAAAGTTTTAAAAAGAGAGAGAGAAGGAAAAAAACGTCAGCATTAACTGGAGGTGAACTGCTTGTCCATCAGCTGGTCCTATAGATCTAATATGGTCATCAGAAGGGATGATGAAGCCCCTTCTCTAAAGCAGAACTATTTCTATTTGCTTTGAATAACAAATCATGAATGTCTACAGCTGAGAGTTTGTTAGGAATGAACTGGAAGGCTTGGAACCAACTGCAGCCTTACAGACAAAGCACTGCACCATCAGCCTGGGCCACAATGGACTACCAAGTTCACAGCAGGGGCCCTGCAGTGAAGAGAAACCGCAGAGTTGTTTCCCTCCTGGCCACAGCTTATTAACTCTTGCGCACGCTCTTGTCCCCTGTCCCCTTTTTCCTTTTTTTTGTATTGCTGCATCCTTCCCACAAGCCATTTGTCATCACTGATTATGCTCCGTATTGTTCCCCGCCACACTCATCTGCCTGCTCCTAGTATAACCCACTTTTTCCCTATCTTTGGGATGTGAGGGGATATGATTGATGATGCAAAGATTCATAAAGTCCCTGAAATACACAGAGATGCTTGCACAGCACTTAATGATAAAGGAATTGTGTCTAAATTAAGTGTTCATGTTAACAAAGAAGGAAGATGAAGAAAGGCTGGTTGTATTTGCTTTAATTGTACAATAATTATGTATGTTATAAATACATAAAAATGTTATGTATTTATGAAGAATTAACTTTACTGTTTTTAAAACTTTTAAAGCATCAGTGATGTCTTTCTGAGGGAGGGAACGTCCTGTTTCCCTCGGTCTCTATCAGCATCATCATTAATGGAGTGGAAGCAGGGACAAACAATCGTGTAGTTCTCCCTGATGGATGTCTGATGAAAAGACATCACATTAGAGTTCCATACACAGGTTTCCCTAATGAAGCCTGTCCAAACAATAAGGCCATTTTCTATTAAGCTTTTTAAAAGCACAATGAGAACCTGCTACCCTCTCCTCCCTGTTTTGAATCTCTAACTGTACACCAGAAAAATAGCTTCCTGTTTACCTAACTCGGTCTCCTTGTAGTACTGTAAACTTTAATATGTTTCTATGTATATACAGGTGTCACATTCTGGTAATTGTGTTAATATAATTTATTAATTATTTATATTTATTTGCTCTCTGCCAATGATACTTTACCTTGTCTGCCTGTAGGCTGAAGCAAACAGCAGTGTGTTCCTGTGTTTCATTATACCTGCTAACATGCATAAACAGCTAAATGTGAAAGGTGACATCATCAGAGTCAAAAAAGCAGTAATGAGCTTTTCCCTTTTTAAGTGTGTGTTTATTTAAATATATATTTAATATATTAATATATTTAAATATTTTTTTATATTTCTTTAAAGAATATAGATATATAAAAATAACTGCTAATGAGTCAAATTATACTATATTGAGTAGGGCTGCAACTAACAATTCTTTTTTTGATCAAATGATTAATCACCTAATGGTTTTTGTCTGTAAAATGTCAGAAAATAGTGAAAAAATGGCCAGCACAATTTCCCAGAGCCCAACTTGTTATATTTGTATTGCTTGTTTTAGTCAACCAATAGTCCAAATCCACAATATCCATATTTTAGACATCAAACTAAGTGTTATCTAATATGCACTTGTTAAACAGGCGCACAGGAAAACAAAATCATGTGCACTGTCAGCACTGCCTTTATTAGACACATTTCAGTCAAGACATTGTCCGTTTCCATTTCCCTTTGAAAGATAATTTCAAGTTTTCATAAAAGCCACCTAGCATGGCAACAAACCTGTGTTTCCTCGTAATTACCAGCAATGAGTAAAAATATATTATCATTGAGACAGAAACTCAGCTCTTTTAACTGTTCAAACATCCAAAATAGGTTGGAATAATTAGGTTCGCAAATGGAGCCCATACTGGTGCCAGAGGTTTGAAGATGAAACGCTTTATCAAAACAGAAATAGTTGTACATGTCCACAATGAATTGATCTGGAGGTGGCACATACTGGTACCTTTGAGATAGATAGAACTTGAGAACACAAAGCCTCCTATGTGGGATATTTTCTTGTAGAGACTTGTAATATCCAAAATGACCAATAAAAAGAAAGGTCAGAGATGTCAGATATTTTCTATATAAAATGAGTGGAAATTAGACTGTAGAGTCTGGACCAAGGGGTTAAAGAATGACTCCATGTTCAAACAATGGAGGTAGCAGGGAGTTAGTTTGTGCCACAGTTGCTCCCAGGGCTGAGGGATCGGCTAATTAATGAATTAATTTAATAATTTCAGATTTTATTCACTCATTCTTTAAGACGTTTTTGTCCTACATGCAACTTTTATTGGTGCGACAAGTGTTCCGAAATTTGAGTTTAAAGAAATTATATTTATATTCACCCAAACACCTTCACTCTTCACCTTGTTTCTCTACCCTCGCAGTAAGATCACATACACACACTCATTGTCTCTCTCTCTCTTTCTGTGCCCACTGCTCTTTGTCATCCAGCCTGCTTCCTTCCCCTTATACATCCCCTGCATATGGCAGCGGCTGTGTCCTGTCCCACTGGGACAACGTGTCCCACAGGGGCTTAATCCGGTTGCCAGTTTCCTGTCTCTTCCTGCCCCTGTCTGACATCTCCACCAAGTCCTTGAATTACCTCACCGAGCCTAGTTGTGCTCTTGAATTTAAATCAGTGTGTTTAATTATAGCTGCTTTTAAAACAGGTTCCTGTACCCAGAGGTACAGTGGGTCGTAGCTTAAATGAGAACCCAAAAATTGTTACAGGCCTGCCTATATTAGGTTGCCACACATTGAGGATAATTAAGCATTTTAATTAAGCCTGGGACTGAATGCTAAAGTTATGTTCCTGGGATTGGATTTAAATAGTTTTAGGAAAGGTAATGACATACAGTGGTTCTGGTTCTGTACTCTGTATTTGCTTGTTTTTGTAGTATTCTGACACACAACTATAAACACACAAAGTGTTGTATCCCGACTTTTCAAGCTATCTTCTTGCTATAAGTAAAATGGAGATATCAGCCGTCAGGGCCCCACTGATAACTCCTTACACTCCAAACATGTTCGCAGCAAAGTGCACTTAAACTCCAGGGCTTTGTAGATAACTAATCATGTGTGTTAATGCTTTATGCAACAGCATCACCCCCGTACACACACAAACACACACCCTCCTCCAGTTCTCTCTTTTCTCCCTCTAGTTGGGAACACTTCAAGTGAGCGGTGCACATGAATGGCTTGACGGGCTGCCATGGTAACTGCACGGTTGAGACACAGTGAGGCTGACAGACATTTCCGACCCAGCCAGGCGTCGCCACATCGACGTTTCCATGACAACTCGGTAAACAGCACTCCTTCCTCTCACAACGATGAAGACATTCGTTGAAGTCTTTGACTTTTGGGGTGTGTCCAGCTTAAATCTACACCAGAATTAATTGGGGAAATGACACTGAAACTATTTAAGCCTGTCAGTCATCAGTGAATACGATGAATGGATCAACATGGCTGTTCATTACATACCATATCTCCGGAGTGTGTGGTCATTTTGACCATCTGCGTGTCTCCTGTGTGCAATAACAATGAGAACAGAGGTCCCCTAAGTAGGTCAGTTGTTGGTGCGAGGCTGGGCAGGCTTATCTGGGCACACAGTGGTTCAGCTCAGTGGACCAGCTCCCTTTGTTCCACAGCACGGCTCCGCTCAGCGCTCCCACAGAAGCAGCCAGCACTGCTGAAGCCCCGGGGTCAAGTCTTTCCAACCGCACCGCTCAGGGCTCCGTTTGCTTCTTTCTAGACATACAGAGGTGATTACTGAGTGGTGATCTGTATGTACGTGTGAATGTATTACCATACAGTTACCTTCCCTGGCATGTTCATGAGAATAATCAGTGTTGGTTTAGGGTTAAAAAGATGTCACTCAAAAGAATGAGCAGTGGAAGTGCTGTACACCTTGTTTTTTTAACAAGTAAATAGTACTGTAGCTGCCGTCTCTTAAAAAGACATTTCTTGATTGCACATGGAAACACCCATGAGTTCATGAATGTTAGAGTGAGTGTGTAATCCACCATAACACTTTCAGGGTATAGGCGACATTTTCTTGAAAGAGCTGATTGGCCTGTGCGAATGTTTGACGTTAGGCCTCATCCTATTTCCTCACAGGCTTTAGATAACTAAATCGAACAAGCTTGTGGATTTATTTCCATTTCGCCACCTTGGAATTATAAGGTTTCATCTGCGTTCTGAGTGATTTTGAGATATTGAGCTTCAAAGATACAACCTTTTTTATTTTCTAAATAAAAACTCAAAAGATGCATATAACTAAAACCCCTCACATAATGTTAATACATTATCACAGAATAAGAATATGTGACTCAATCCCTTATAATTCCAAGTTGATGATTTTATTCAAAACACACACAAACATGTATAATAACGCATGATGTTATAAAAGAGGATTTAACCCACATGCTAATTGTGTGGTGTACAGTAATGTTCCAATTAATACTTTTTAATAGATCTCAGCATTCTTGACACTTTGGCACCTTTTTCACAGCAGAGAGATGACAATAAGTGCATTTTTTTTTTTTTTGGGGGGGGGGGGGGGGGAATCCAAATTTTGGAAAAAAATTTTTGGTGTAAAATTTTACCCGTTATAATGGGGGGCGA
>JAVQJL010009993.1:0-10550 GCA_036024295.1 Nannoperca obscura | reverse complement strand
TATTTTTTTTTTTTTTTTTTGCAGTCTGACTTTTTTTTTTAAATTATGACTTTTAAAATTTGTTTATTCTGACTTTTTTTTTTTGCATTCTGACTTTTTTTTTTATTCTGACTTTTTTTTTTGCATTCTGACTTTTTTTTGGGGGGGGGGATTCTGACTTTTTTTTTTTTTTACTAAAATTTTTTTAAAATAATACAATAAAGTCACAATTCTACCATAAAAAAAAAAAAATTCTAAACTCAAAAAAAAAAATTCACACGTGTCCCTAATCCTCTTCCGTACTATAGTAATCTGTCAACATGCTAAAACTTCAGGTAAAGTTTATGGTACCCAATCAGCAATGCAACATGCAAATGCAGCAGGTGTCACCAGGGAGGGACTACAGAGGAAACAGATATTTTAAGAATAACAACCTGTGTACCAGGCGGTGTCTTCAACGTTTCACAGAAATAACATCCTAAATGTGTCTTTAAAAAAAGATCTTCAGGTTCACAGAAAGGAAGATGAAAACTTTCACATGTCAGATAACGACTCTGCTGGGTTGGTGACTTGTGGCGACGTCAGATTTCCACCCTGCTGTTGCTATTTCTCAGAGATGTAATGGGTGTAAAATGTGATCCTAAACGTTTTCTGAGAAACGGGAAAGAGCGACGCTAGGGCTGAAGCGCGGTTCCAGATGGAGACAGACCTGAGGCTGGAGTCAAGCCTGTGGGTCGGGAATAAAAGATACCGCGCGGTCCTGACAGGCTGGCATTTCAACTGGACTGAGGTAGATAAGAAGAACCGCGACAAGAAAACAAGTAGGTGACTATTTTCTGTTCAGAACATCAGCTTTAATGTCGCGCTATAGAGACACATGGTCTGACTTAAATTAGAGAAGCGCCATGCATCATATATGTAATAATAAATGCATGCACACACAGGGAAATACTTTCTGCTGTCACTTCGTTGCCGAATGACACGTGTTTAAAGCCACGACCAGTTTCCTATCTGCACTGAACTGCCAGAAACAAAATACAATATTCATTCATTTTTAGAAGTAGTCTAGTAAACACCATGCAGAAAACAATCTTTGGCACACCTTACACCCTGGAAAATAACAGAGTGGGAACGTCTTTATTAAGTCCAGAGCTGCTTGCAGAAAACGTGAAGGACAAGTTAAACAGCACTGACATGAATCACAACCTACTGAAACAGTTTACTGGAAACACTGGTTATAGAGAACTCACCTGCTGGCACAAGGTCAGAATTTAGAGGTTGTATGTCCTTTCACTGTTTTTTTCCAACACCATAATGCTTCTGCCAGAAAGGGATTTTAATGTGAAAATACAAAGTGACATCTGTGTCTTTTTTATGCATTTATAAAAATATATGTGTTGAAAACCAGTAGTGCCAAAACATATTGACACAATGAATGTGCCATGGTGTTTGACATGGTTTACACAAGCTGTATCATCCAAATCTCTCTTATACACTTTGTAATTGTAAAACCTACAGGCTCCAAAACAGTTGTTAATTGAGCTCTCTTAAGACATTCTGACTTATAATTAACAGATAATATAATAATAATATGGACGGTGGTCCCACTCTTTTATAGAGCCATTTTGACATGTCATAATAGGAAAAGCACAGTTGTTGCTAATAACATTAAGGATGGCTCTGTTTTATTTAGAATAGAATAGAATAGAAAGCCTTTATTGTCATTATACACAGTACAATGAGATTTAATTATTTAATTATTAGTATTAGTTACACCCGTGATTTATCTCCTATTACAAGTAGATATATTGATATTGAATATCTGCTGTGAGGAAGGTCTACTGTCTTGTCAGTGGTTAAAATATTATATTCATCGTTTGCAAAGAAGCATGTCCACTGAAGTTTGCGCTGTGTGCATTTGTCTGTGTGATTAAAGTTTCAGTACCCGTGGCAGAGGTGGTGGGAGTGGAGGAGGGCCGGGTGGAGATCCTGCCCCAGAAGTCAGTTGAGGACACGGACAAAGACTTCACAGGTGGGTTCTCTTGGGAGAATGGAAATGGATCAGAAACCCAAGGCCACAGTCAATGTTAAAAGTAAATAATAAAAACACAGCCTGAAGCATTGCACATCTTTTGCCCTAAGCTATTGAATATAACACAAGATGAGAATGTGAATAGGGGCATTTACATATGGTTTTGTCTTCTTTATTTATCATCCTCCTCCAGTTTTCTACATAAAGCGCATGAGCAGTGGGGGCACTTATGGGTTACTATGGAGCCTCGGCCAGACTCAGTTCAGCTGCCCCAGTCGGGTCCTCAGAGATCAGTGGACGAAACACCTAAGAACTGCTCTCAAAACTCACAGTAAGGATGGATAATTAAAGGCATTAAGCTGATTTTGTGGCTCCTATGTCTTCTTAATATGTCTTAGATTTTACTATTCATGATAAATTATTGTCAAATACTCCTCAACAAGCTGTAATATTCCAATTAAATCTTTCAGGTCCTTTGCGCCCGCACAGGCTGTTGGTGTTTATTAACCCATTTGGAGGGAAGAAGAAAGGGAGAAAGATCTACCATTCTCTGGTTGCCCCTCTGTTTGAGCTGGCTGGTATCAGCTCTCATGTAATAGGTGAGAAACAACACAACTGTGTAATACTGCCTTTTTCCATTTTGAAGAATGTTAAGTTTTTTTCTGATGCAGATATTCCTCTAGAGTTATGTCTCATAGGTGGCCTTAGACTAACCCACTTAATTTAAGAACTAATGAAAGTGATTTGCAGTCTACACGTCATCATAACATTTCTTGTTTAGTGACTGAGCGGGCAAACCAGGCCAGAGACCACCTCCTGAAGAAAGACCTGACAGGCTTTGACGGGTAAGCGCGCTCAGCACCACGGTGCAAACACTGTGGTGTGAGGGCATTGTCGCTAAGCTCGCTGGGAGGTGCTTTCATAACAGAATCTTGTGTTTGTTTATAACAGTGTGGTGTGTGTGGGCGGGGATGGCATGTTCAGCGAAACACTTCACGGTTTGATTGGGCGGACACAGCAAGAGGCAGGCCTTTGTGAGAACGATCTCACTGTCACGTTACAGCCTTGTCGGCTTCATATTGGCATCATCCCTGCAGGTAATGACACTGTCAAGTATTCACAAACTGATGGAGATTCAGAGCACCGACACACACACATCACATATCGTTTGTAGGTTCTACAGACTGTGTGTGCTATGCCACGGTGGGAGTGATCGACCCTGTTACTTCAGCGTTGCACATTATCGTTGGTGAGGAAAGATTTTCACTCTTTTAATCACCTTTGTTTTTTTTAAATAAAGATCTTTAAATAAAATAAACAGTTTTGTCAACTCTTCTTATTTCCCACAACACATTGCAGGAGACTCTCAGCCTTTGGATGTGTGTTCAGTCCATCAAGCTTCTTCTCTGGTGCGCTACTCAGTGTCTCTGCTGGGCTATGGCTTCTACGGGGACGTATTGGCAGAGAGTGAAAAACACCGCTGGATGGGACCTCTCCGATATGACTATTCAGGTACGGACTGATGAGCGATTCAGAGAAGAGAAATGACTGCATGCTGAGTTATTTTAGATGCTGTTTTTTTTACCAAGATTAAAGGACTTCATGTGACCCACCCTCTCCTTTTTAAAAAACATTTAATGTAACAAAACATTTCCTTGCATAGGCTCTTTACAAATCTAGTGTTATTTTTTGCTAACCTAATTTCTCTCCATTGTCTAGGCACAATAGTCTGCCTGAGCAACAGAAGCTATGCGGGCATAGTTCAGTATCTACCGGCAGACCCGGTGCTCTCCAGCCCAAGAGATAGGACACGCTGCCTCTCAGGGTAAAACACCAACTACTGATGAGAAATTACAGAAAGATAGGTGTATACCTTAAAAAAAGAAAGAAAATAATTTTACAGTGTGCACACCAGATCATAGCCCCATAAAAAGGTTGTGGTTTTAAGGTTTTAACACCATAAAACCTTCAAACAACCACTACCTGTGAGGATGGGAGCGTGACTCTACTTCTCTATTTTAATAATCTTATTTGTCAAGTCAGATCTTTTTCTGTACTTTCCTGTATCACAGAGGTGATTTTGTCCATGAATTGTTTATTACTGTAGTTTCCAGTGTTATGTGACTGTGACTCAGCAAGGGGAGGTGAAACGAACTTCACATAAACAACAACACCACAAAGATGCTTTTATATGGCCTCTCTCCATGAGAGGCCAATGGGACTTTTGTAAGTCATCCTCGTAAGATTAGAAGAAGCCCTTAGTAACATATGATCTTCGAGAAAGGATGCATTTTTTGGTGACTAATCTTACTCCCAGCCTTTCTGTGAGTCCTCATCCTTATCTAAGCTTTCTAAGGATGAGGGCGATTTTAACCTTCACGTTAACCTTAACGTTAAACCCTTTTAATGAGAAAAAGAGAGAGTGTCCCTGGGAGTACCATCATTATTATTCAAGCACAAGTGAAATGGTTCAAATTTACTCTTTGAGACTCTGTAACTGCTACCACCTGCAGCAGGGACTCAGGTGTTAGGTGCACCTTTAAGGAGGGTAGGAACTTGATCTTGATGAAAGTTGAGCCATGGTCTCCTGTTAGACTGTTCAATGCCTGAATCTTTGTCTGAGGCAGCTGCCTCTGGCTGTCCACAATTGGTTTATGATGCTTGTATGACTGGGTGTCAAGGTCAAGGAGCTTGTTATTTCACAGACTTCCAACCAGAGTGTAAAATCATTTGTGTTGCTTGTCTGTGTGTGTGTGTGTAGGTGCAGTGTGTGCTCCCGAAGCACAGAAAGACTTTTCTCCCACTCTTCAGATTCCCGCTCCCTGTACAGCTCCCAATTCAGCCAGTTCAGTAGTGACTCAAAAGGTAATAACGTAGACTCACGAGTCCTGTGTTGGTGATTTGTATATTTTAGTTGTTTAGCACAAATCACATATACGTTAAAGCAGCCTTTGTGACCTGTGACCCTTTAAAAGTCTAATTGCAAGGGTGAGTCTTCCTTCTAGTATTGTTTTATTTAAATTCCAAAGAGGTGACAAGAAAAGAGAAGTGTAGAAAAAAATACTTTTTGTAACAGAATACCTGTAACAGTTAATGCAGTTAAGAGTGATGAGTGATGTAAAATATCTAGATTGCATCATCACTCAAGAATGCATCAGTAAAGAGCATCAATGATCAAACAATCACAGCAATGCAAACGTAAACCAATGGTTGCCTGATAAGTAAAGAACAAAGTCTGTCAGTCCTTAAAGAATCATCAGTGATGTACAGTAGGGATTTTGTGAATGTAGCATCTCTCACGTCTCTCTTTATCCATCTCTCCAGGTGAGTGGGTGACTGTGGAGGGCAGGTTCAGGTGTGTGTCTCTCACATGTATGTCCAGCTCATGTCCCAAGAGTCCTTTGGGCCTCTCTCCCTCTGCTCACCTGGCGGACGGAACAGGCGACCTCATCCTGGTATGGGACACTCACCCGCTGGGGTTCCTAAAGTTCCTCTATAGGCACACAACCACACAGGACCAGGTATGGGCGCTTTCACATTAAAACAAAGCTGGGCTAACAGGTTTAAACAAAGCCTGACCCAATTTCTCTCCCACACTTTTCTCAGTTTGACTTACCATTTGTAGAAGTCCACCGCGTGAAAGCCGTCCGTTTTTCTCTCCCCCCTGGCAAAGAGGAGGAAGGTTATGAAGAGATTGGAGGGACAAGTGTTGGAATAGTTGACGAAGAGAGAGGATACATAGAGACCGTAAGCAGGAGTGGGTCTCAGCAGTACCTGGCAGAGAGAGACGCAGGGCGAGAAATGACAAACGAGCAGAAAACAGCAACCCCCTTCCTGTGTGGTCTGTGCTGCAGCAAAACTCCTGCTGTGTCAGTGTGGAACTGTGATGGAGAGATTCTGCCTTTCACCGAGATCCTCTGCAGGTATGAGAGTACAACCATCCATGTACTATATTATTCTGATTCGGTACTGTATTATCCTCCACTGTTATTATTTGTCAGGTTGGCGAAGGATGAGTCTTTCCCATCAGCACAGTTTTTAACTGTGTTCACTTCTTCTCCCAGGGTTCACGGCCAGTTGGTACGTCTGTATGCCAGGGGCATCGAGGACAGAGCAACCCTACACAACACCAGTGAGGAAAATGACAAGTGTGATGGGACATCCTACACAAATAGACTCACCAACATTTTTGAATGATGAGAGAAAAATGACAATGGGAATGTTTGAAAGGCAAGGCTAATTTGATATCTTCTAAGGGAATAGCCAGCCAGTCTTGTAGTCTGGCATGGCCAAAAAGACACTTTTACAAATGTTCTCATTGCGATAATTAACTAAACTATTTATTCTTAAATGAGTATGTTTGTTGAGCAGTGCTCCTTAAAACGGCATAAGAAAACATGCCAAATTATACATTTATTGGTAGTGCAGGTTTTTCTGCATAAACAAACTTATATAGTGTTTGTATGCAGTTTTTATTTTATTTTATTTATTTTCACTTGAGCTTCCAGAGAATAAAATCATGGGGAAAGTCAACAGAAGTAAAAAGACTAAAACATCTTAATGCAATAAAATGACTGTCCTGACTCCTTTTATCCGTAATCATTGTACCTTTGGAACTGAATAATTGTGCAATAAAAAATATATATCTTCGTTATTTTTAGTGTCAATATAGCTTCCCATACTGACATACCATGATAGTATTATTGCATACAGTAAACGGTAAACAAATCAAATACATGAAAGAACAAATACAATGGCCCCAGAGGAGAAGTTGTTTAAACACATATTTGTCTTTGCTGCACTTCCCACGGCCCTCCAATACTGGCAGGATCATCAAATGGTCTTTTATTGGTCAGTCAGAGAGAGAGAGAGAGAGAGAGAGAGAGAGAGACAGAGAGAGACAGACAGTTTGCTGCAGGCATTTGAAACAAATCTAACAAATGTAAATGTAAATTGAAGTTGTAGTGTTAAAACTCAGTCATGCATTGTGAGCGATTAATCGTTACTAATGTTATTGGCAATTATTTACAGTTTTGATTTGAAATTAGCTTAAAACACCTACCAGGAAGTCACTCTTACCTGAAGCAGGGCATTCAAATGTGTCTCCTTAGTGACAAACTGATTACGAGTTACCTGTTATTACAAACCAGACCAACAAGCTCTCCTAGTTTAAATGCAACATGATGTTTTCTTGTCAGCACAGTTTAGTGATGACTGTACACACACGCCCGATGATATCAGAGAACAGGCTTATTTTTCTTTTCCATTCAAGCAATCATGTGAGTAGAGATTTTCTTGCTCTACCAGTCTTATATGTCTTTAGACCACAGGTGGTAGGTGTGGCCAATGCTATTAAATAGAAGAAAAAAGGGGCAGGCTGAAGAGTGAATAATGATTTATTTAAAAACGTGAACACTCAAGTCAGGCTACTGCAGTTTCCACGTTCATTTTTGGATGATTAGGGATAAAAAGCGGTGCTGTTTTTTTTATACATGCAGACAAAATCAAACAATGGTACAGCAGTTAAAGATAGCAGTGAACTTTATTGCTTGTAAACTTGCCAACAATGGTGTGTGTGTGTGTGTGTGTGTGTGTGTGTGTGTGTGTGTGTGTGCATGTGTGTGACAGATTACATCATGTTGTGTGGGGCTGCACCCACTTGTATGTTCCCTCATAGCGGAATCCCACCCTCTTCACGAGATCATCTGCCTCGTTTGGACCACGACTATGGACACACGGCAAAGAAAAAGAAAGGAGGAGAAGAGGTGATCATTGAAAATGAAAATGTGCATCATGCATTCATTTCTGTGTCAAAAGAGATAATTTTTACCTTCCATATGTGTAGGGGATGGGGTGTGTTTTCTCCTCCTCTATTTGGTGGAGGAGGGGAGTGAAGATCCTCCAGGCCTCCCGCAACTCATCACTGGGACAGAAAGAGGAGTAGTTCAGGTCAAAATATACACCTCTGAAACAAAACACCTGGACAATGAACTATGGCAATAAATGGTACAACCAACCTGCGGACAAAATGCATCGGATTTCCACAGAAGACATCCAGTATCAGTCTCTCATACGCATCTGGAAGCTTCACATTCTAGAGGAAGATGGCAGCTGTTAAAACACTGTAAATACCTGCTTATTTCAGGTTCAGTGATCTTTCTGAACATGAAAGTAGACTGTAGACTAGGGCATTATATTCTGTTATAAAATATTAGACAGTAACAGTCTAAACAGTATTCAACCATTAGGTGGCCAACTTTAGATTTTTAAGTCTTACGCCTGTTTGGTGCATATGTATACCTCTACCTATTTTTAGTTTCTAACAACACCATAAATATATATGTGAGACAGTTAATATTGATCAAATACTATCAAATGTCATCTTAAAATTAATATCCTTTTAAGTGACATGATGTATTAGTATATAGTATTGTAGGTTGAAGATCAACATTTGACCACTTAGATAAAGTGTGACCAACTTATCTCAAGAATCCAGTGACACAATTTCAAGAGAAATAAAAAAGAATTGCATTGATTCAAGAAAAAATTTGAAACAAAGTTCTGAAGAAGAAAAATAACTTAACACACTGACTGTAGAAAAATTATATTCTAAGACTGAAAGTTGGAACTGAATGATGGACCACAGTGGATACATTGAGTCACGTGAGCCTGCAGCACCTTGTATCTGCTCCTGTAGGTGAGGTCCAGCTCTGTCTCCTCTGGGCTGAAGTAAACCCCGGGCCTCTTGGTCATCATCTTCAGGTATATGGCTTCGTTTGGCTGCACCCGCACCACCAGCTCATTCCTCTGACAGTGTTCACCAAAGATGTCTCCTGGCACATCAGTGAACTGCAGACGCACTTCTGCCTTCTGCTCATTTAGAGCTTTACCACAGCGGAGAATGAAAGGAACTCCTGGTGGAAGGATGGTTGAGGTGATGATAGAAATGAAGGGTGGAACAACAAGACAATTGAGGAAATCAGAAGTGATTTCGTAGATATGGAATAAAAAGAAAGATTTGAAAAAGTTAAGTCTTACCATCCCATCTTTCATTCTGGACATAGAGAACTGCGGTGGCAAATGTTGGTGTGGAGGAGCCTTCTGGTACGGTAGGATCGTCAAGGTAACCCAGCTTGGAAAAACCCTCCCCCTCAGAGTCCCCCACGTACTGGCCGAGCACCACATCTGACATAGGAACAGGAGCTATACACTTCAACACCTTCACCTACAGTACATCAATAATTACAGAACAAAAGGATTGCAATGACATGGATGCTCTGGCATTTTAGACAGAAAATAGGCCCAAATACTACCATTTCCTACCTACCCATTATTGTGTTACCTTCTCATCCCTCACGTCATCTGGGTTGGTGGAAGCAGGTTTCTCCATGGCGACCAAACAGAGCATCTGGAGGAGATGGTTCTGCATGACATCTCTACATAAAGAAACAAGAACTGGAATCAGGTCAAGTAAAGGCTCTAGTGTAAAAAGAACAATGTATTCTGTGGTTTCACAGTACTGCCTGTACTGTCTCTCACCGAATGATACCAAAGTCATCAAAGTATCCTCCGCGGCCCTGAGTGCCAAAAGGCTCTTTAAAGGTGAGGACCACACAGGCCACACTGTTCCTGTTCCATATGGGTCCAAAGATGCGATTCCCAAACCTGAAAGTGAGAGAATTAAACACTGCTCAAATAAAACCCTCAATACCAGCGACACAGGAAGGAAGAGATGAAGGATAATGAGTACTTCTGAAATCTCATCATTGACGTTTAGGTTAATACCATTACATTACATAATATTTATTTAGCAGACGCTTTTATCCAAAGTGACTTCCAAATAAGAGCTTTACATAAAGTGCATAGAACCATGATCGAAAACAAGATGTCTCATCAAACTTGTGAGGTAAAGTAAGTACATCGCTGCTAATGGCAGAATCGAAAAGAGCATTCAATCTAGGAACAGATTATCTTGTACATTATCAAATACAATACATTCAAACTAAAATACAATTCCACTATAATATCGTACAATATGCTATACTTTATAGAAACAATGTGTCATTTATCAGATCTCTATCATCTAAAGCTGTTCTAGTAAACGAACTGATATCAGATAATGATATCGATATATTCTGCCTTACTGAAACCTGGCTGTGTCATGATGAATATGTTGCCTAAATGAATCCACTCCCCCCAGTCACATTAATACTCACATCCCTCGAGCCACAGGCCGAGGAGGTGGAGTTGCAGCCATCTTTGACTCAGGCCTACTGATCAAACCTAAACCTAAACCAAATTATAACTCCTTCGAAAGCCTTGTTCTTAGTCTTTCACACCCAACCTGGAAAACACTACCACCAGTTCTATTTGTTATAGTGTACCAAGCTCCTGGACCGTATCCTGAGTTTCTATCTGAATTCTCAGAGTTCTTATCAGGTTTAGTCCTTAAAACAGATAAAGTGATTATTGTAGGTGATTTTAATATTCATGTGGATGTAGAAAATGACAGCCTTAGTGCTGCATTTATCTCATTATT
>JAVQJL010009984.1:0-31055 GCA_036024295.1 Nannoperca obscura | reverse complement strand
TCTTTAAAGTTAAGACTAGTTTAAAGTCATCTTCATTGAAAAGTACAGTGCTTTTCCTTCAAAAATAAGGACATTTCAATGTGACCCCAAACTTTTGAACGGTAGTGTATATATATTTCAGCATGGTTTGTGTGTTTCCTCAGGAGTAAATACCATGGAGAAGAAACTGGCCGAATACAAGTGTGACACCAATGAAGCTATAATGTTGAAACTGGGTAATGTTTTTTTGTTTGTTTGTTTTATGTCTTGTAAATTAATATGATAATAGGTGTGTGTGCAGTGACAATGTTTTGTGGCATTAGCTTCTAATTTCTCACTTAAATTGTTTTGAACTCCGTCTTATTTTCCTCTCAGTACGCTTTCCAGAGGATGTTGAGGATGATGGCACTACATTCCACCCCGAGTACAGCCACCAACTTTTTGGAGACGAGTGAGTATTTATTTGTCATGATTACAAATGCTTCCCTACTTCTTATAATGATGCGTAAACGACAAAACACAGACTTTGCTTAGTACAGCAGAACACGTGTTTAATATGTGTTAATGTGCAAAATATGTGCTACAGTAAAATATTTGGCCTCAAGGTAGAATTTTTAAAACTGAAAAGTTTGCAAGATATTTGTAAGGGCTGCGGAATATTTATTTTGAATTTGGCATGTTGTATCACATCATCACATTGTAAATCAAAAAACGGTCACATACAAATGAACTTGGTGTTAGCGAAGGCCCAAAAACATGCGATATTGCTGGTTTATGTCCATGCAGTGCATGATGACTAGTGCATCTTCCCGTATGTCATACTTGAAAGTACGAGTAGCAGATAAGGTACAAGCTGCTTCCTGCTGCTGTTCTACAATGAGTAGGTGCAAGTGTAGGTAGTTATGACTTCAATAAAATCATTGTGCTTTCGCATTTACCTAAAAGGTGTATAATTGTAGATACTTACAAAATTAACTGCACTGCAGCTAAATTCAGCGTGCACAGAAAACTGCAGTTACTATATGTGTTCCTGTAATGTTCGTTGGCTGTATGAAATTAAAGCTGAACAAAGTAATATAGTAGAAAACAAAGTTCTATTTTTGCAGAGTCAGGGCTCTACAGTACCTAGTTACATGAAACCTCCCACATTGCCTGTAACATGCAAATTTAGATTTCTTTGGAAGTACTTAACATAACAGACTACATTAGATAAATGCCTGCTTGATGTTTGTAGTGTGACAAAAGATATAAGACTGGACAATAAAACAAATGTTTATGAATTGTCAATACAATGGATCTCCTAATTACCCAAACATTCTCATATAATAAATTGTCTAAAAGCCTCATCACTAAATGGAGACTAGCTGCAACAATAAGACATCTAACACAGGTTCAGTCAACCCAGCATCTGAAATTAGCGGGCAACGGGCAAAAATGTGATCAAGGGGGCAAAGATTGCCCCCAAGATTGAGATACATAAGTTATTTACCATTTTAGCCCAATATCCTAGTCCATTTAATTTCCGTCTCTAACGCACGCTCGCACAAACAGCGCTGTTGTTCACACTACTGTTATGATACCTGACTGGAAGAGGCCAGGTGATCCTGCACCTGCAGTGAAGTAGCTGCTGCGATGCACCGGTACCTCATTAAAAAGCTCCAACAGTTAACAAAGACAGCAATCCTGGGTCGTCACCAACGCCACCCCCAGCACAAAACGCCAGGTTCAGACAGGAGGCGGCCACTTTCTTTCAGTGCCCATGTTAACCAATCAGCTGTTCAGACAGGAGGCGCAGTGCTCTGTAGCCCTCTGGCTACGGCCTTTTAGCGCCTGCTCTATTTTCTTCACCTGCCATGACCAAATCTGGCACAAAAATAAATTATATTAATGAATGAAATTTGAAAATCTCCCCATCCACTATGTTTATGTGGTTAGCCTAGCTTAACATAAAGACTGGAGCTAACCCGGCTCCGTTCCAAGTCAGTTAATACACCTCTAAAGCCGACATATAAAAAGTCTGTGTCTCATTGGTTTAATCCACACACAAACAATGTAAGAACGACACGATGGCTTTGGGGGTGTTGGTTGGTATAACAGAATCGACCTAGCTGATTCCTCCTGCTTTTAGTCGTGATGCGTAGCTAGTCTAACCACGGCCATTACCTCACCTCTGTATTTAACGCTGAGACACAAGATTGATCTTCTCATTTAATTCCCGGAAAGAAAGCGAATACATATACCATACATTAGTAACCATTTAAAAAGCCAATTTCACTGTTCTTGCATCACATGCATGTAAATGAATAGCTGCTAAGAAGCTTTTTATACTCGTTTGTCTTTTCTACCGCCGATGTAAAATGCTGCCCATCTCACATAAATGCGTATTGAGCTTTGCCAGACCAAATGTAGACTGGCTTGGTTAAGCCTGGTATTGGATTCAGTAATCTTATGGCTGCAAACCAGTTACTCTGACCTGCCTTTCCCTGTAACCTGCTGATCCCATTGAGTATTTACAGAAAACGATGCCACTATATTTGTAACCCTCAGATCGAGCCTCCCAACACAGCAGGTTTTCTGTAATGTGCAACAGATGTTGTTCAGGTGATGTTGTATTTTGTCAATCCAGTTGTAAGTCCTTTTTTAATATCGAATACCTGCCAATAGCAATGCAGGGAAGCTTACAGTGTCAGACATGCAAAGGTTAAAACATGTCTTGCAAGCTATTTTAGCCCCACAAAAAGCTGTAGAGTCACATTATTACTCCAGAATGATGCACAAAGACGCATTGCTATTGATCCCGAGCAAGACTACATTATTGGCAGTGACACCTGTGTCTGTGTGTTGGCTTACAGTAAGTTGTCGTTATCCTCCCAAATTGCGTTTCCAAATAAGTCAAAACCAGGATTGGTTATTTTTGCACTTGCTGCAATCAGCTCACAGGGAACTCAGTAATTGGCGCATTAATTATTTCAGCAAGTGTAATTGCTATTAAAGCTCAATCAAACAGTTGCATAATGATTAAATCTATTTTGGTATAAACTGCTAGTGATGTAGTGATGAAGGAAACGATGCAGCACGGTGAAATAAGTGGCCAGATCTACAGCAAGCATTTATCATTCACTCCAGGTATATATTTAATACATTGCAGACTAGACTGCACACTGCATCAAAAGCGGCTAATTGATTGTTTTCTGTTTGCAAGTCTAGTTTAAAAATATGTAACCGTGCCAGGATTTTAAATGATTCCATTCCCTCTGTCTGCAGTGAGGTCGCTTTTGGATACAAAGGTCTTCAGATACAGCTCTTCTACACCGCTGGAAACCTGAGCAACCTCTTCAAAGTGAAATATTCCTCAAAGGTCACTGAGATGTTTGATTGTGTGGAGGTAGGACATGCATGTGTTTATTTTCATAATATGCTTGAGTCAGACGCTTTCTTGTAATCTTGTAATGACGATGGGTAACCGTGTGGTGATTGTTTAGCACAAAATGTGTCTTAAAGATTCACAAGAATCATGGCGTGATGCACCTTTCATCCTACTGAGAATATAATGCTTTCATCCAAAACTGCTCTGTTATGCTTTAAAGAGGGGGTGTTATGGAAAACAAGAATTGTCTAGTCTTAGGGTGGATTTTGCAATTAGTGGCTTATGTATCACAAACTCGAAACCAAAAGATTTTAGTTAGAGCCGCAGTAGATGGCTGATGACCAGCGTCAAACCTGTAGCAGCTGAAATAATTAGCTAGGGAGTTGGTTGGACAAACTACAGCTTAACACGGGGAGAATATTGGACTTCCATCCATCAGGTGGCTAATAACAGAAATCCAATAGGATGTTAATGTTGCTCTGTGTCTGCTGGATGTAAGAAGGCTCTTGTTTGCTACAGGCATGTCCGAATGCGCTCCAGCATTGCCAGCATTACACACACCACAGGAAACGAATCTGTGATAAGGTTAAGTAACAATCAGGGGAAGGTTGCAAGACAAGTTTCAGAGTACAGAGATGTAAATAATTAAAGAAACAAAAAGGCACAGCTGTAATCTGACTCGTGTATGATGGTGGTCTGTTTAAGGGAGCCCACCCAAAGGCCCGTGGACTCCTTGAAGGAGCATTAGGGCTGAGAGACACTGTGCGTTACACAGTTTTTGACTGAGTGCTTTAAAGTAGAAGATGGTTCTATGGTCTGAGGCCAGAATTGGGCTTTTTGGCCAGCATGCGAAATGCTATATTTGGCGTTCACCAAACACTGTACATCAGCGGAAACACACCAATCCCAGCATGAAGCCTGGTGGTGGCAGCCTCGTGCACTGTGGATGCTTCTCTGCAACAGGGATTGGAAGGTTTATGGCAAAATGTAAGAAATGGAATAACAGAAAAGTCAGTCTGCAAGAGAACTGCCTGTTGGGAGAATGTTTTCACCCAGTTGCCAGTTAATTAGGTAAACTTAGCTAAAACTAATGCAGTCTAATACAAGAACCCGCCTACATGGAGGTTATAATGTTCGTTTTATGTTGAAAGTGTTTGAGGTGTTGATTCAAGTTTATGTTTATGTGGTTCTGTTGAACTGTATTGCATTCAATTGGGAGCCATTTGTAATATTTTGCCCACCCCATTTATATCAGTGAGAAAAGTAAAAATATTAGAATAATAATATAAATATATATTATATGTATATTAATATATTACTTTTCTATCATAGTCTCTTTCTGATGGCCACTATGATTCAGTGTTGTAAAAAAAAAAAAAAAAAATCAAATCCAAGGGTTCAAAAGCATTGTAGCGTATATCTGTAATCTGAAGGAAAGTGACATTTGAGTGAAGTTGTGAAAATGTTAGTTTTGATACCCAGTGTCACCTATAATTTGTGTTTTTGGAAGACTAACAGCAGGTGACTGAAAAAGTGAAAATGGAACAGGGTTTTATTTTATTTGTCAAAAGACATCGAAGTACAGAAAGAAACGACGTCCCTAATAATTAGACGTCTAGTAAATCAAATTAACTTTGACAGACAAATGCCACGCAGCTTTACGGAGCTCCATAATTATATGACAGAAGACCTAATGTACTCTTTTTGTGGTCAGTTTTTGGCACCATAATGTTGTTTCTTCACTTACTGAAGTAACTCAGAGCCTCTCTGGGTGGTGACATTATTCCTGTAAGAGATCTCCTGGTTTGTTAGACTAAACCTCAGCCCACCATGGCCCCCTGTGTCACTACACTAATCCTCCTCTTCCCTGTTGGAAGAGAAGGGTTTTAAAAGGTTTTGTACGTGGGGTCTAACATGAGGCATTGATTTTTGGAGGTTTGTGTGATTGAATCAGCAGGAGGAGTAATGTGACACGGTTGGAAATCTTGCACATATATTTCCAGGAGCGAGTTGTTGCTCAAGTCATCGACAATCAGAATAGTTGGTGGTTGCAAGTTTGTAAACTGATTGGTTTATATTCCGTTTTTTTAATGTGAGATAACCCTTTTTAATGTATTTGTTCATTTTTTCACTCTGCTGAAGACGTGACCGTTGGTTTTAATGTTCTTCTGAAAGTAGCACTGCTTAGTATGTAACACTTTCTGCCTTTTTTTTTTAATTGCCAGACATAAGAATTTACATATCAACAGCCAGTATTTGGACAAAAAAACGGACAGTAAATTGAAATGCTTGTCCTGGTAGCTCCTTCTCCGAGACTTCACAAAAGGCCGCTGGAAGCTTTGAGTATTTCCTGAAGCTGTCAATGCAGCAAACGCGCAAAACGAATACAAGAACCAGCCAGGGCCCCTATTGAGGTCAGATGATTCAACTGTGGGACATCTGTCCTGTCTGGAAACAGCAGGGGTTCCCCCACTGGACAATGTGGCCATCAACTGGTGGTAGCGGGTGCAGTGGTGTAACTTTATAAACTCACCAGGATTCTGTGTTCCTGTGGATGCACTTAAATAGTAAATAACCCCATACGGCGGCGAGGGGTCCTTCCAATAGGGGCGATGAGCGCCACATTACTCTCATCTCTGGAAACTCCCCCCAAAAATGCCATGGCAACCAATTCGCTGTTTTTAAACCTAAAGAGAGCCATTTAGACTTTTTGGGAACATAGTTTGAAGCCGATATTCAAACTGAAATGTGATGGCTGGCTTAGTGTCTGTGTGTGCCACTACTTAGTGTTCAGCGTTGACCCCTGAGTGTTCACCTTGTTAAGGGTTTGAGTGCAGCTGGTGTAGAGGTAGAGATTGAGGGGAGCAGCAGAGTTCAGGCTGCCTCTGAAGAGTGTTTGTCTCTGAGTGCATGTGGACGGTCGGGGTGCGGTGCAGCTGGTGAGAGACGAGGGGAGGCAGAGATGGAGTTTATGCAGCTGCCACGTTGATACAAGACTCTCATCAAAAATCACCTTCTCCCCTTTAAATCAGCCAAAAAACACCCGTACTGCTGGACCTCTCACAGAAAACACTGATTTTACTGCCAGACCTTTTGTGCACATGGGCTGGCTACTGAATGCGCATAGTAGTTATATGTAATTATTTTCTACCACATTTATAATCAATGTGGATGTGTAAATATGATTTAACTTTAAAAGTGTAAGTAAATACTTTGCAAATAATTAAGAACAGAAAACAAGATGACTGCATATTTTGAATGCAGTGTGGTCTTTTGGACTAGATTAAAGAGATGAAATAATACCAACACAACAAATTAGATAGTTTGTACTCTCTTTGTGTTTATTGTTAGAAATCAAAGACATTAACAAACTGTTCTAAAGGAACATTGTTAAGTTATATTCATGCCAAACTAAGGCATCTACTCTGGAAGGCTGTGCAATTTAGTGTCTAGTATGTAGGAGAGTGCCCGGGACAAAGGGACTTGTTTGTCCATGGCCTTTTAAGTGTGGTCCTTCCTTAGAAATGTGGCTGAACAATTACAATGGTTAAGAGGCATTCAGCTGCAGGTGCATTACTTCCAGTTAGATATTAGCTGATGTCTGAAAGGGGGGGGAATTAGCAGCATGTTGTATTAGCCTTTTGTAGTGCATTTTGCTCAGACCTTCTTCATTTCCCAGTTTTCAATGCTGAGCAGCAAGAGTCTCTTTGCTGAAATAATGCCCATCACACATGTAAATGGTGTGAAAGGACTGCTTAGCAAAGTGTTCTCATGTCAATCCTTGTGGAAATGGATACAATGCAAACATTACAGCTGAACTAACCACAGGTTGCACTGAGTAAAAAGTCCAAGGGTAGGGCCCCTTTGTCTCCGAGGCTCTTTGAAAAACGCAGGGGCAAATTCATTTGATTGGGTTCACTTGGCAGGATTAGAGGAGAGGCCTCTATTATGGATGCCCAAAGGTTTGTTAAGTTGAGATCAATTCATAAGATTTTATTTCCCAGTGAGAAGCAGAAATGCGTTTATTGTGGCAACTTCATCACATATTCATGGTTTAACGTAAGTAGTAAATGTACTGATTTAAGTGGTCTTTTCACCGGAGGGGGGGGTGCTGCTGCTGCTGTGGTCTCTGCTCAGCTGACAGTTTTAATTGCCTAATGGTTTTCTTTTCATTGGCACAAAACATGTATGTTCCAGTTTTATTTTATAGGATTTATTGGCGCTTTTTCGCTAGCTT
The DNA here is from genome assembly GCA_036024295.1 of Nannoperca obscura. NCBI lineage: Eukaryota > Metazoa > Chordata > Actinopteri > Centrarchiformes > Percichthyidae > Nannoperca > Nannoperca obscura. The sequence continues at coordinate 23,472 of JAVQJL010009984.1, read as the reverse complement.
ACAGTTTTGCCTAATTTTAAGGGAGGGAAATATACATGAGCATACAATCCTTTGTACAAAACAAGAAGTTATTACAGGGTTTGTATAAAGTCTTGAAAGTTTGGAAAATGCTTAATTTGAACCATTATGGGTTTCCAGGTTAGGAATATGCTTGAATTTGATTTTATTAATTGAAAAAGGCTGTTTTCTTTAACATAATCTCATGTGAAACAAAATTCTTTTAATATTTGAAATGAAACAATCCCGTCGTCATTTGTTTGTTGTCTCCTATCATTTATAGTAACAGTTAAAGGTTTCTAGAGTATGGAAAGTTTTGGTTTAGGCATCTTGAAACTACTTGAATTTTACAAAAAACACTGTATGAACCCTGTATTAGAAAATACCTCACTTATGGAAATGGATCTTGCAAACATGCTAGATTGTCCTTTTACCATCCTGTTTAATCTGTTTGTTGCATCCCAAAATTCATAAGCACTATTTTTATATCCAGCCTGATGATATCGAAGGGAAGATCCGGGATATCGTTCCTGCTGGGTTCACCTGCAACACTGATGACTTCATCTCACTGCTGGAGAAGGAGGCCAATTTCAAGCCCTTTGGCACCCTGCTTCACTCGTACACAGTCCAGAGTGAGGAGGCAGGAGAACTCACGTACCAGATTCACAAGGTACAATCATCACTGCCTCACCAGAGCCCTTCAGATTTTTATATCAGTGCAGTCTTTCCCACAGGTTGAGAATTTACTTGTGGTGCGTGGCGAGCGGGTTCAGTAAAAAACGAGTCAAACAAAGGTTTACGAATAACTCAGAGACCTAATGTTAGTCAGCTAGCTAACTTATTGACACGTCACTTTGCACTGGGTGTTCAGTTCGGTGTAACTGTCTAGCCAGTCTCAAGTTAAAAGCTAAAATAAGATGTGTAATGTTAACACATTAAATACTACTAGGCATCCAGTAATACTGGGGGTGTAACAGTATGTTCAAAAGTTCCTCGGTTCTAGGGTCACGGTTTGAAATGTTTTCGGAACAGCAGGGAGAACCAAAAAAAAATGCATTTTGTTTATTTCGAAAAAAGGAAACAGTGACTTATTGGCCACAAAACAGTTACTGCTCTCAAATATGGGCAACCTTGTCAATAAGATGCTCCGTCTTAACACTCCTTGAGCTCGTTTGTACCGGGCATGCACAGCAGACTGACTGAAAGGCACATGTAAAGGTACATTGTAGCTCAAACACTCACCATATGCTTAAAATCTGTATTCTCTAAGACTGAGCATCGTCACAAAATCTGCAGCGATAACCACTGCTGTAGCATTAGTTATTATGTTGGCATGGCCTGAATCTGCCTTCCCGTCTGGTTTTGACTTAATCCGCTAATCAACATTTTCGGGTGATGCCATCGTAAAAGTCATTTTTGCCGTGTTTCCACAGACACGCCTGACTTCAATTGAACAACGTTATCTGTTTTCGCTGTAACTAACCAGGAAACCGTCGTGCTCCCATACAGTGGAGCTAAATGTCACGGGAGGATCCTCTGGCTCTGGTCTCTCATTTGCGTTTGCCACTCAGAGGCAGCGACTCTACACGAGCTTGGCTAACCTGGCTAAGCGACCTAAGCTGACCAGCATGCTACAGCAGATTGGTGAACAGCAGCTGGTGCACTGTCGAAATGTTCAGGGTAAAACTTTGCGCTCGTTCCGTTCTGTGTGTGAGCAGTCGAGATAAATCAACAATTTTGACCGTAATTTAGTTGAAGATCCGCTGGTCTGTGCGCATTATGAAATGATAAATTGGATTTTATCTACCTGGCGGGTCTTAATCTACCTGTGCAAGTAGTCTGTGTATGGGAAATGCTGCAGTTTATAACTTTTTAGTGGCAGGGACGAGATTTAACTCTGAACCATATCAGACATTTGTTTTCACCATATTTGCCCCCAGGCTGATATCACCTGCCCGGGATTCCAAGAGTACCACGAGCGCCTGCAGACCTTCCTCATGTGGTTCATAGAGACTGCCAGTTTCATCGATGCAGACGACGATCGTTGGGACTTCTTTCTTGTGTGAGTGCCCTCCTTAATTGACATCATACCCCCCCAGCGCCCACCCCTACCCTAAAGCCTTTATTGTGTCATTGAAAAACAAAGCCCCCCTTTGTGGCGCTTGTGACCAATTACCAGGCTAGTTTGATTATATTTCCCCCCGTTGGAGAATTGTTGATCAGGCAAGAGCTTCCTTTGTGTCAAAAGCCCTTTTCAAAATTTTCAGGGGCAAGAGCTGAATTGAATACTGTTGTCTTTTGAAACACTGAACAATGTCTTAACAGTAAAAAGAGCCTCTGCCAGTGTTTTCTTTACCCTGGCAACTATTAATACTGACAATGGGGAAAATGGACTGAAGTGATTTTGAGGAGCTCAGTCCCTCCTCCAACCCCTTCTCTTCCTCTAAGTTGCAGTACTCCAATTAAGTGCATAATGTATTCAGGTTGTAGCAGGTGTACCAATCGGGGCCTGGCTGCTTTAACATGCTGACGTCGGGGGGGTGAAGAGTGGGCACAAGAACAGAGGGGCTAAAATGGACACTGCATGGGAGTGTGCCTGTAATTGACCTGTTTGCCTTTGTGTTTTATCTGCAGATTTGAAAAGTACAATAAAGATGGGGAGACTCTCTACGCAACTGTTGGCTACATGACAGTTTATAATTACTACGTGTACCCAGACAAAACCCGACCACGTGTAAGGTAATTGCTGGGGCAGCACGTGCCTTCCCATTCTTTTGTATGAAAAAGGAGTGGAAAATTATACATTTCTTTATCCTCTTCCCAAAGAGCCCAAATTACTGGCTTATATAGCCAACCATTCAACCAGATTTTGTTTCATTACCAAACCAGGATGATTTGTATCTGAAAACAACTTTATAGATCAGCTTTTGATGTGATTTGATTTGTAGCATTGATGGATCAGGATAACAATCTATTATTTCCCGCTTTGAATCAAATAATTTCTGTTCCAGCTCAGAATTACCACTCCGATGCCACATAGATTTGTTTTGTGGCTGATTTCTTTTTTTTTTTTTATAAACCTGTTTTCCTCATTGTCTCCATGTTTGCGTGTCTGTCTGCCCTTTAACTAAACAGCCAAATGTTGATCCTGCCTCCCTTCCAAGGAGAAGGTCATGGAGCTCAGCTTCTGGAGGCAGTGCACAGATTTTACTGCAGCCTGCCTAAAGTGCAAGACATCACAGGTGAGCATTTTATTAACAGCATTTACTGAAGAAGGCGTGGATGAACATTTAAAGTCTGAGATCCTCGAACCACAAACAGTTTAAATGATTTTTCCCCTGCAGTAGGTGGATCCAGGGGGGGTGAGTTAATTTGGAGGGCCGGCATGAACACCAGAATGTGCTGAGGCTCTATTGAAACTAGTTGGATCGAAACAGGTGCTTTACATGGAGACAGAGGATGAATACTAAAGAGGCATCCCAGCTTTCTTCCTTTAGAGAGAGGAATCCTTTTCAAGAAAGAACTTAAAATGGAGAAGTTGAATAGGCAGAATGTTGCTGTTCATCTCGTCTTGAGCAATTGCTCTTCATTGTTTTTCATAAGTAACTTCTTGAAAAAGTTTTGAAACGATTTGACATGTCAGTTTTTGTCTAGTTTTTATTTTTATTGACCCAAAAACCCATTCCCTTCTCCCCCAACACGCACACGTTAAACACACTGACCACACTATTAACAGTAGCATGTATTGAACCAAGCTATGCGTGTCAGGTTAATTGGAAACGTTTTTTCAAAGCTCAATACTGTTCACTTTTTTAAATTCTGTTTTGGTGTTTGTTCTCAGCTGAAGACCCCTCTGAGAACTACGTCAAGCTGAGAGACTTCGTGCTGGTCAAGCTTTGTCAAGGCCTCCCGTCCTTCGCTGCAGACAAGCTGCACCTCGGTTTCTCAGCTGACATGGTCAAAGAGGCGCAAGAAAAGTTGAAAATTAACAAGGTGATGAGTTTGCAACTAATGATGTTTTTGTTTTGTTTTGTTTTTTTAGGGTTGATATATAGTTTTGTCAATAAGGTTCATGAAAATAGTGTGAAAAGCCCATCACACTTCTGTAGAGCCCCCAAGGTGACATCTTCATATTGTGTTAAAATATTCAGTGCGCTGTGACGTAAAACAGAAGAGAAGAAAAGAAGCAAATCCTCACATTTAAGAAGCAGATTACGTTTTGCATGTTTGCTTTTTAAATGACAAACTATTATAGATTATCAAAATTGTCATCTATTACGCGATTGTCTGTCAACAAATCCATGACTCGTTTCAGCACGTGCTCCACATGCAACCAATTCAACATTAAGACCCTAGCTTTTAGCTTCACAGTATGGTTGAGTGTAACGAAATAAAAACGGGAGTGTTTTACATATTTATGAGGTCTGTAGCCGGTTAGAGGCCCTCGTTGTTCATTTCACTCTCTTTGTGAACCGGTTTACTTTCATGTTGAGATTACTTAATCCCTTTTCTTGTCATTTAGAGAGAGAAGAATTTCTTAAAGTCCTTATTCCACCAGATGAGATTAGACAATAATAGACATAAATAAATTATACAAAGATATTAAATGGACAATCAAAGTTAGTTTGATTATCAGTTTTGACAAAAAGTCAGATTTATACTCACAATTTATAAACATTTATCTTTATTCCTTTTCTCCACACTGTCCTGCGTAAAGTGCTGTTGTTTTTCAAGTTATTGTCAATACTCCTTCAATACATTGCAAAACATTCAGAATTCTGATGTTTAGCAACCCAGTTTGTTGCTTACCCTAAGTAAAAACTTAGACCGTAGAGTCTGTGACGTAAGTGGACGGTGGCTTTTTTTTTTTACAGAAACACGCGAGGCGAGTGTATGAAATCCTGCGCCTGAGAGCAACAGACATGAGCGATGAAGAAAAGGCGAGAGAGTACCGTTTGGAGGTGAAGAAGAGGCTATTTGGACCATACAGGGTGAGGTTTTAATCATCACATCTTCAGAGCAGTGTGCTCTACATGTCAGTGTGGCGAGGGGCAAAAAAAAAAAAGTGCATGCAGAATGACACATTTCCTGATTTATTCAAAAATAAATCTGAATGTCAACTTGTCTCTGTTGCTGTGAAACAAGAATCCAGTGAGCAGTCTTCTACCTTTTGTTAGAATAACATTACAGCTGTTTAGTGTAGGAAGCAAAGTGGCCCATGTACAGCATGCACTTGATCGGCTTACAGCTCCGCATTGTCACTGTTTATTATGTTACCTTCTAAAACAGCAGAAAAATTGATCTTCAGTCCCGTGAAAATTGATAGATTACTAGTGGCGTATTGTTACAGCCACAATAGGGCGCACCAGGCGTCTGTGGTTTTGCTGCTGCTGGAGCTTTTTTTCTATTCAGGCACATGTCATTAGCCCAGATTTGCATTTCTTTGGGGGGAAAATCATTTTCATGAAAGTGTGTTTGAAGCTTCTATTCAGAGCTCTGTAGCTTTACTATTGCAGCGCTTTTTGAACTTCATCAGGAAGACAGTGTTATTTTCTAAAATCGTTTTTTCCTCATGTTTTTCTTTGCAAGTTTTCTTTGAGTTTCAGAGATTTAGTGTAACAGACTTAAACCTGGTGAACAGAATATCATAAGCATATCTGATTGTGTTTCGTCACACTTGACAGTGGGAAACACTGAGTAGACACCAACATCCTGTTTGCCTGTGACATTTTATGTTTCAGCCATTCACTGAGACTTTGCATACCAGTCATTAGAGAATTTGCTGTCAGCGGGGTAACCACATGTCTCAAAAAAAAAGGCAGTCTGACGTGGAAAAGACCTATGTGGTGAAGCGGGAAGTTGGAATTCCTTGGAAGAGTGGTGAGGAAAGATCTGGTGGCCAGATGCAGAGCAGTTTTCCTTCCCTGAGGAGATTTAGCATGTAGTTAGTTGAATGGCAGAAGCCGCTGCTCTGCGAATGTGAGGGGGATTATATATTTCTTCTTTTAACCCCGACTCCCCAGAGACCATGTCTGCATGCATGTGCGTGCAGGATTTTTCAAGCAGCAGATTGCAAGAAACTAAGTGAGTGTGTACTTTGTCCGTCCATGTCCAGAACATTTCAGCACTCCGAAATTATTACAAATGTTTATACCACAGTCTAATAAGACACAGTTTGTTGACGGTAACAAATAGCTGCATCTTTTTACGTACGAGTGACACTGCTTCCCAACTGAGCAGCATGTCTGTTACTGAGGGTAAATATCACATGTTGTAATAACATTAGTGCCACGCAGGCAGGATTAGCAGGTTTAGAAAACCTAAATGAAAACAATGACACAGACTGTTGCTACAGCTAGCTCGACTCGACGCTGAAAACCTGTCTGGGCCTACTTTTATTTTCCTCACCGAAAATGGCCAAACTGATTTAACCCCCTACGTGTGTTTGTGCTGTTACTGTTGTGCAGAAGAATCAGAGGGAGCTGGCAAAGATGAGGAAGTGCCTGCGGCCGGAGGAGCTGGTGTCCCACATGGGTCAGATGGACACTCAGACGCAGCACGAGGAGCTGGAGAAGAGTTATCAGGTTGTTGTGGAAGACTACAGGAGAATCATTGAGAGGCTCGCGGCACAGGCCTGATCGGACTCTGAGATGCTGCCGGCCTGGAGCCCACCACCTCAACATGCAGGGGGTCTGCCCTGTCTGTACAAAGCCCACATCACCACAGACTTTAACTGCAACCAAGAAGAAACTCTCCTGATGTAACAAAATCACTGTTTTAAATTAAATAGTGTTACAGATTTCTAGTGGCTGATTCAGGTGTATCAGTTGTAGGTTGCAGTGGAGAACACCTGTCTGTTTCCCAGCTGATGTTGATAGGTATGACAGTAGAGGAGATTGGTGCAGCTGGAGGGTGAGACGTCCTGTTTGTCCCACGTGTTTAAGCACATTGTGTGAGATTAACTGATATGTAATATTTCACAGGTGATAGGAGGTCCACTACCCTGCAGAGAAACCCTGCTTCTGTTCCATTGTAGACATTTTTTCAAAGATCTTTTTGTCAGAACAATTCCCAATGTGTTTTTTGAAACACTTCATACTGGAAATAAAAAAAAATGGTTTTGTATTTTGCTCAAATGGTGAGTTTCTTATTTTAGAGAAGAAAATAAAACCTTAATTTTGCTTTTTTCTTTTTATTTAACATTAAAAAATACAATCTTGTATTTCATTTGGACAATACTGGAGCATAATGCTGAGATTTCTTTAAATAGAAAAGGAGAGACAAGCAAACAAATACTAAAAACAAACAACTATGTAAACTCTAAAAAGGCTGACATCTGCTAATTAATATTCTATACCTCTAGGTGTCTACAGCCATGATACTGTTTTTATGAAGCTTGGCTAAATGTTTGGATTAGCCTGCTAACTTGCTCAGAGATAAGTCTAGCATATTGATGTTTAGCAGGTATACTGTACTGTTTCTTATTTTAGTGTATTGGAATGCTAATGAGCACATACAAAGATGAGGCTGATGGGCATTTGTTTTTGCAGTTTTTTTTCTCAGAATTATTACTATTAAATCAGAAGATCATCAAAGCCGGTGGGATTCATCCTGAGGGGACCATGAATGTCTGTACGAAGTTTTCTGACAGTCCATCCAACAGCTGCTGGGATGTTTCAGTCTGGACATGCCAACATGTCCTGCTGCTACCATGGCTAAAATGATCAAAATGAATGCAGAAGAAGAACCAGGCGATGACATTTTATTCCTGCAGTCTTCCTTCTTGTCAAAACCTGGTGCCTACGTTACCCACAATGCAACTCAACCGCCAACAGTTAGTTCAGAGAGTGGTGCGTAGCGTCACGAGCGTAGCAGAGAGGCGCGAGCAACAGAGGTCAGGTAAACTAACTTTTAAACTGCACATCCTCAGATTGGTTACATTTTAAAACTTGTAGTACTTTTTTCCACATCATTTAATAGGTTTAGCACTACCAAGACTTATAAACAAAGATTATAATTATTTGACTTTATTTATTTAGGCTCTTCCAGTTATGTAAAATGAGCCTGGCTGCTGCAGTCACATCCTGCCATAGCTCCACCTTAATCTCACTATCTGGATCTCTTTGCCATATTGATCTCAGCATACTTTTGCATAATCTAGTGTGTGTGTGTGTGTGTGTTAAATAATAGATTTTTATAAAATGATGATTCAGTTCTTAGCTGTAAATCTTTCCAAATATCTCTTTAATCAGAGACATTGTTCTTTCAGTTCCTCAACCAGAAAATCATGATGTTATTTCACTTATTTATTCTGCTCTAAGACCAGATAGGCTGTATTTTCTCTAGCATTTGTGGTTATTCTCATGTCCTCCCTGATTATTCCCAAACTGATGGATGGTGGCAAAGAAAACGTCGTCATTTTATCATTGTCAAGGCTGTAGAAACTGAACAGTTCACCACTTGAATGTCACCTAAATGAGGCTTAGTATATCAAGGCCACAATATATAGATACTCATATAGTATAATCCCTTTCTATATATCCCAGTTGGCCTGATTAATGGGTTTTCCAGTATGTGTTGTATATATTTTAGCCATTTTAGAGATGTAATTTTGTCCAGGCACCCTCTCACTGCTAATGCAACTTCTGATTGCCGCTGATGTCGAGTGTTACACTAATGAGTATTATGGTTTTCAATTGAAAACCTTTGTGCCACTGTGTTGCCCCCGCTTATGCATATCACTGTGATGAATACCCATCATACTTTATGATACTTTAGCAAATTGTCACTAAATGAAGGCTGCCAGGTCAGTTTTCAATTTTTCCCCCCACTCCACATGAAACAAGACAAAACCTTGGAACCCTTCACATCTCTAATTCAGATTGATTGAATCCACTCGTGGCCACAAGGGGCCTCATCTCACTGTAGTTTTTCCCTCTGCTTTTTCTGCTGTGAGTGCACATTTCACATTGCACTGCACAAGCTCAGCCGACTGGCCTGCAACTGGAAAGTGGCACTATTGTTTTTTTTATGCAGCGTGTTGATGCACCTACTCCAGTCTAACATATCTGGTGCAACGGGAGACCAAACTAGTGTGGATGTGGATTGTTGGGACGATCTGCAGACCTCTGTGCACTTGTCAGAAGGTTGTGAAACCCCCTTCGCTCCTTCAGACTACACAGTTGAGTTTATAGAAGCTTAATTATTCCCCCTGCAGTTCACACACTACGTCTATCCAGGGCCTTCATGTCCCGTTGCACCTGTCTGCAAGTATGCAAAAGATTAAAAGGAGAATGTTTTAGTATAAGGAAAGGTCGGTGTTTTAGTAGTTAAACCAGTGGCCCAGCAATCAACGGAGTCCCAACCAAAAAATAGTCCAGCCCAATATTTGTGTGTATTAAATGGAGATGCATGTTAATTGTTGTCTTATAGCTTTGCAACCCACCCACACCTTTCTGACATCAGATTAGAGATGCCAGTAGGTGAGGTTCGTTATCTCCCGACAGAAACAGGCTAGTCTTGTGCTAAGCTAAGCTAACCAGCTGCCGCCGTAGCTTCATATTAATCGTACGTCCGTGAGAGTGGAAATACTTATTTGTTAAGTGTATTTCCCCAAATAAACAAATAATTTGCAACTATTTTGAAAACTGATAAATTGAAAAATGCCAAACATTCTGATTCCAGCTTCTCAAACGTGAATATTTGCAGCTTTTCTGTGCCATTACGTTGAAGTAAATTGAATTGTTTTGACATGTTATACATCAAACAATCGATTCATTGTGAAAATAATTGGCAGTTTAATCTATATGAAAGTAATTGTTGCTTGCAGCACTTCTTCTGATGTGGTGCACATCACAGGAGGTGTTTTTGAAAATATCTATTTTAGTTTCTTTCCTTTCCAATTTTCCAAATTGATTATTATGAAAAGGCACAGATTAGGAAGCTGTTGTGTCGTGTGTGTTGTACATGAAGTACATTTCTGTGTGGTCTCTTCTAGTATTTTAGATGGTGTAGAAGAATACTGTATATGTTTTCTAAAGCTATTTTAAGATGTCAGGTGAATGAACAAAACAACAACAACAAAAAAGAAAAACAAAGCTACATCCAGACAGAGAAGTGCAACGTGTCTCTCTGAGCTTATTTCCCCCCTCTGCAGTCGATCAGCCATTCAGATGCAGTGAATTGAAATCTAAAGAAGGCAGTGCACTTTCTTACGGAGTCGAGGCTATTACCCTGGATCCAGCAGTGGGCCCTCAGTCGCTGCGCTTTTGTAAGGGGGATACAGTCTGTCTATTATGTTGTGTCGGAGTAGAGATGTGGGAGGTTGATTTATGTCTGAGACTGTCATGGGTTTCAATCTCCTCTCTCTCACTTTTCATATTTCACCAGAAAAAAAGGGGGAGGAACATCCATTAATGCTCGCGTTTCCCTGCTTTTCCCTATCATGTTGAGCATGTTTAATCATGCAAATCATTGCATGTTACTTGCATTAAAGCAGGCACAAAGGCTTAATACCGTTATTCTGTGAAATAACAACAGTATCAAGCTTGACTTGAATATTTGGTTTCACCTGTTGGCATTTCTGCTACTGTTACCTTATGGCGCCTCCACATCTCTCCAGTCAGGGAGTTTTGGACCGGAGCCCAGCAGTACTGAATATGATACCTGTGTGGAGGAGCGCCAGCGTCTTAGCCCGCAGGTTCCCAGGAGAGAGCCAGGCAGGAAAGTTGGAGCCCCCACCGCCCGACCCCACCCCACCATCACTGCTTTTCTTATCGTGTTCCCATTTCTTTTGTGCTCCCTGGTTACCCACATACCCCGAGGCTACTGAGCTCCCTCTTCACCGTCAGTGAACCTGGCCGGTCCCTTTTCTCTACTAAATGAGTCCTCTTTAAGATAATGTTTGATGCGCTGACAGCCAGAACCAAAACAGTGTAAAAGAAACCGAGTTTGACATCTTTTAATTGTGCGTCAGAAAGCCGAGATTGTGGTTTGTTGGACTGCTTTCAGATCATGCTGCTGATATGGTAATTTGCTCAAGTGAAGGATGTGATGAAAAGTGGTGGTGTTGATAGTTTAGTAGTAGAAGTCCCTGGAGTCCAGTCTGCTGGTTCCCCTTTCCATAAACATGACACGATTCCTCTAGAAGTGCACAGTATTTGTTTCAGTAACTCGCCTTTAGTGACAGCATATATATATAAATAGCAGCAACAATTGAAAAGGTTTTATTTTGAAAGGAAATGTTCACAGGCAATCTTTAATCCCCTGCAATAAACACACACAAGTGTTCATCCATCATGATTTCAAAAAAATGGCAGATGTGTTGGAATGAATGAGTCCAGGGAGTGAACGTGCCAGTATTTTCTTTTTCCCCCCCAATATTCACGGTAATTGATTTCCATCTGTGAATGACCAGAACTTGTGGTCGTGCTCACATCTGTCGGCTAAATGATTTGGGGATCGTGGTGCACTTCAAATCGAGCAGATTTCTATTCAGATGACATGAAAATAGATCAGTTAGTGTGCATAAAGCACTGGATTTTGTTTTCGCGATTGCCACATGACTAGACTTCTTTTTGTCACAAGTGATAAATGTTTGCAGAATGAATCCTTTCCTTCATTACAGCCCATTGAAGATGTTTCTTATTGAAAAACTGAACTCATTTTGTTCTTTTTACCGTCCCCTCTTTCATTCTGTTTCTTTTTTAATTGACTTGAAGGAATGCAAATGGCCTTACTCTGTTTGAGTCACCATACTACATATAATCATCAATGACTGCAACCTGCTGCGGCATTTGGTTTTCATTTACTCCGTGCGCATTACTAAAATATGGCATAACAACCTCTACCAGGAAGTTGGACTGTTTGTTGAAAATCCATGGAGGACTAATTTTCAATGTGTGCTTTAAATAAAAATTAGTTGGGAGTTATTACTAGGTGGGAGAACGGGAAACATTCATATTTCAGTGTACTGCACAGCATGGAGCGTTTCTTTGTGAAGTTATTTCTGTAGAAAAATCAACAGAAAACATTAACAGTGGGCTTTCTGTTTTGATCTGCACATGAATGGCCTCCTTGAATAGCTGTTATTTCTCAACACTGACTTTTTTTGTAGTGCAAGGCCTGTCTGCGTATTAATCTCTTAAATGAACCATGCTGTGGAGTTGGATGAACATGTGCATTTCTAGATGTAGTTTTCTAATTAAAACAGTCCAATTAGGCTGTAATTGGCGCTATCTGAAGCCGGGACTTAGCTGTATGGGACGGGAGCGAGAAGTCAGACTGAGATGGTATCGGGCCGAGGAGACAGGAAGCCTCTGTGTAATCTTGTAAGGTTGGAGATCGGGGCGGCGATCAAGCTGACTGGGCTGAACTCTTCTTGTGTGCTGCTGCTGAGCGTACTGAACTGCTGTGAAACTCCTCTTATCTTTGTTGTTTCCACCAGAGCCTGGATCATCACCTGGGTGTTTACATGTTGGAATATGTTCAACGTTATATGTAAGGACAGCATAATGTTTTGGTTTTGAACAATGAATATCTGAAGGAATATGTGATTAGTTTATGTCAAACCTCAGGGGGAAGGGTGGCTTGGTAGGAGAATGCCAGTAGAAGCTAAACATGTGAAAACAGGTTGCTTCTCTGCAACGTTTGTGGGAGCAAAAGCCCACAAAGATTATGTGATGTTCTCAGTTTCACTTTCAATCACAAGAAGGGAATAAAATATTGTTTTGCTGGAAGGCAAACAGGCAAAGAACAGTATCCATTTTATTTTGAACGACTGAAGTAAGAAATGTAGACAACATGTGCTAAGGAGGAGTGATTTTGTTTTCAATTCCACTGATGACAAAATCAAAATCAGTAGTGGGAGCCATTCAGAAGAATTAAACAAATCTGCATGAAGAGTACTACACCAACACAGTAATTGATATGTTGGTGTGGGTGTATGTGACCTACAACAGTATGAGAAATGCTCAGTAAACCTTAACTGTACACAAGAATCAGGGGATAGTGAGAAGATTGGTATTATATTACACATATGTCACTCACAATACGATAACCAAACAATCCCAGGACCCTGGTCTGAAACGTCGTGAAGCACTCTGTGTTTTCTTTTTTTCATCTGAACCCAAGCTTACTAAGTAAATAGGAATGCTGCATACAGACATACACTGACATTTGCCAGATGCTCGGTGCTAATTAGGGCCAAGTATTCCCCCTCAGATGGAGTGTGTGAGAAACCATAAGTGCACCGCTGGACGACCTGTAAGACCTGACTGGGGCGGAGCTCGGTGTTTGTACTCTCAGCACACGGAACATAACAAACTTAGGGCTGTTATTCAGAGAAGGAATTTGTTGTTTCAGTTTTCATACAAGGAGAAACACATGAATTCCAGTTTAATTTGATGTACGTTACAATTTGCGACTAAGAACTCTGTTAATTTGGACTCCAAGTAAACTATTTACACTGTATTTGACTTGTAAACACGAGGACTAAATCTGGTAAAGCCCAGGATCTCCCAGAAGCTCTAGTCAGATGCATTAACAGATATTGCTCTGCCTCTTGACTCTGTCATTTAAGATACTTACATTCTTGCAGTTCAGTGCTATCTGTGTGGGCGAGCCACAGCAAAGCGCAGGTGCTGAGAAGCAAAATGCTTTCGCCTTGTTGCTGTTTTCAGCGGTTTACCATCGGCACATTATCCTTTTCAGTTATGAAATTCATCATTTATCATCTAGCCTCCATGTTTTCAAATGTAAGCCACCTACGAGCTTCAAAATATAATATACCCATATTCAAAGACCTGTCCCTCCCTCATGCATAATAACCCTCTCTGCAAACCCTCCTCCACCCCCAAAACGCTGGTGGTGGGGCACTAAGCAGGAAGTGAAAGGAGACCTGTAAGCTGCAGCCACCCACAGACCCACCCCTCCACCTCACCCTGCTCTCCCAGGCTGCATCGTGGTTCTGGGTCCTGGCTCCTGTCCAGGTTTTGGTGCTGTGATGGGGAGGGTCACAGTTTGCGCCTGACCCCAGGCCTGCATGTTGGATGTTGTTATTATTAGTGCTTCGTGCCCCCCGGGCGTGCAGTCCCCAATGCAGGAGGAAGTGCCGGGCTCTGGAGAGGCTCTAGACCTGGAGAACAGCTGTGCGTGTTAGAGGCTGCTGGGGCCCCCGTAGTCCAGTGAGAGCACCGCTGCACCGGCCCACCAGGAGGTACAACTTTTTTTCTTTTTGAATACAGACTCACTGCACAACCTCATAATGCACTGCTGCAAAATGGGACAACGGCATGTTACTGGAAGCACTGCCCAATGTACAATTTAACGCAACACATGCAATATGTGACACAACAGACTTTGATCTAAAAAATGATGACAATATATGCAGTGAGAAACACGTATTTGCCAAATTAACCATATGAAATAAAATAAAAAAAATGTATGTAGCTGATTTTCTTTTCATCTTATTACCCTCAGATGTACTTTGGTCCTGACCAGAGTGGGAACCACTATATTAATTGTATTTTAAACAAATCTGAAAATCAATTAGCAGGACTGTTTTATGGCAATATTGGATTTTTAAAAAGATTTTTCCATAATTGTAAATTCCATAATTTCCATAAAAGTGATTTGATTTGCTCAAAACAACCACTTCTGTCCTTTTTTTATCCATTGATTTATTGATATGGTGATATAAAATTACATATGCCACTATCCATATCATCCACTCTGAGCCTTATTATATTGTAACAGGTGCTCCTGTCAGTGTGTGAATTCCCTGAATTTTTAAATGTATTTTTTTATGTATCTCAAATACATGTGTTGCAGACATATTTCTTTATTCGCTTAGCCATCAGTTGCTTTGTGAATGAATTGCAGCCATAGGAGAGCAAAGTGTATTTAAAAGCCTACTATACCTTTCTCTACCATCTTAATTTGGCCTATTCTTGGCAGTTCTGGAGGGGGGGGGGGGCTTCTAACTGTGTAAATAGCTCTGGAAATTGCGTGTGGCCTTTGACTGTCTCTGTAATTGCGAGACTCTTGCAGTATTTTGCTTGGCAGTCTGAGAGGTTAACCCCTGAGGGCTGGAGGCCTGGAGCTCTCCGTCTGACTGGCAGAGGGCTCCTCAAAGCCCCACTTGTTCACCTTCCAGCCCGGGCAGCTCTAAGCCGCCGCTGATCCTCTTCTAGACGAGAGGGAGAGTGGGAGGCTGTTGCATTCAGCCGTGGCTAAGGCTTCCAAGGGTAAAGCCTGGAGTGTTACAGGGCCACACAGACACACCCAGTTCCCCTGACTGCACCTGGGCAGTCGGTAGCTTTGTCACCTCCGCAAGAGAGCACCGGCACAAAACTCAGGTTTTAGTCGTAATAGGGTTATATAGCCGCTGCTGTAGTAAGTGGTTGATCAGTTTCCCCATGAAACTGCAAATGCGCACTGTTCCTGTAGTTAATGAAGTGCAGATGGATGCACTTAGTTTGGTTATATTGGATGAGTGTTTGATGCCATGGTGCACTTTAATGTCATTTTAGCAATTTATACAATGTATCACTGTTAATTTGCTAAAATGCTCATTGCAAAGCAACAAAATACACTTGGCAGCACTGAAAATTATGAAGAGAGAGTCAGATTGGGGAAATAAATGTTGAGTATGGATGATGGATGATGTGGCCGTATGAAATGGTCTGTAAAGATGCAGCCTCTTTTGGAGTCACAGCAGAAACTGTAGAGAAAAGACAACATGTGCAGTTTCCTCCTTGGATTCCCACATTGTTCTCGCCAGCTCTGCTCCCCCTGGGCCTTGAGAACGGCTCTCTACACCCCAGACAAAAGTACACAGGCAGAAAAGAAATATCAAGGCACAAAAGCTCTTTATGTAATGCTGTCAAGTTGCATTGATTTTTTTTTTTTCATCCCGTATATTTGACAGACAACATAAAATCGTTGCTTCGTGTCATGTCAAGCTGGGCCTCGGAGATCGCGTCAGCTCTGTTAGTATCACAAAATTCTTTGGTAGAAATGTTATTTGGACGGGACATTGTGGAGAGACGTTGACTGTGAGTAATTAGTTTGTGTGAACAAGTTTGTTGCTTTTACACAGTGACACAAGGCAGTGTGGAGTACAGTATCCGAGGCCTGGGTCTGCTTCATCAGTGGGACAGTGGATGGATGGATTCAAGGACTGGAGCAGAAATGGGGTGCTGGTTTGTCTCTGGGTTTTTGTAGAGGATCAGCAGCTGTGTAATCAAACCTGGCTTTGACCCTACCTGTCCAGACATTCCTCCACATCCTCCATCAGGTCTGTGTGTCACGCACACACTGATGAACCGCTGGTCGCGTGCAACCCCTGAGCTGGCTTAACCTGTGGTCTGATTTAGTGAGGATATGCCACAACTGCCACCACTGTAGGAACTACTGAATACTGTACATTATTCTTTTTCCTTAACATTCATCTGGGCTTTATTTAAACTCCCACTGATTTACTGTTGACCTTTGGTCACTCAAGCTGTGCAATAAATACACGGATAACAAGAACATCATAAAAACACACATCAGTACAATTTTTAGGTACTTGAGTATTTTTTATTCCACTTTATACTTGTACTCGTTTACATTTCACTGGACAATTTTGGACTTTTTATTGCATATTTAGATTTAAAATTGAAAACATAGCCTACCAACAAATATAATACATAGTTATGGGTAGCTTTATCTGGACCAATAACAGCATTAAAATACTGTTTACACATAATCGTGTAAATTATCATAATCCAATTCCATAATGTTCCACTGTAGAGAGGCAGAGCGCAGTACCTACCTGAAGCAGTGACGTTGAGAAAAGGGGTTTACTGTTTTCAGGCTGGCTGGATAACTGTGCAACAGATAACAATGTTGTAATGTCGGAATTGTAAGGAAATTATTTATAAATTCATAAAATTAATGTTTAAAAGTGCAGGGGGGATTTGTGGTAACTACCAACAAAATGTAGCTTTATTCATTTTAACAAGTTTGTATTTAGGTATTAAATTGAACTCTGTTATGCTTTGTGAATGTAGCACTAATATTCATATATATATGTATATATATATATATATACATATATATATTGAAATCAGTAATAATGAGTGAATCTAATACAATTAAATATGTGATTTAGGTTGCTTTACCACACCAGATTGCGCAAACTCTGCTAAGCTAGTTACCGTTAGCAGGATTTTAGCTGTGTTCTTTCTCCTTTATGACTGGATTTAGCCACTGGCTTGTTTAGTTATGTGGAATAACGATCTGAATTTGTAAAAATATAACAGCTAGGGAAACATCTGTATTTAAACATAGTTTTAGCTTTAGCTAATGCTCGCTGTGACTACCTCATAAGCTAGCTTTCAGGTTATATAGCATTCTTGTTTTAGCTGTTTCTCAAAGTGGAGTTACTACTCCTGGTTTTGTGTTTATTGCACATTTTACATGTTGTTTTCATGATAATTATAATTTTCTGTTATTATATTTTTTGTATGGTATCATAAGAAGTCAAAAAATCTGATTAGGGTTTTAACTTAGTTCTAATCAAACAGGTAGTTTGTGTGGAAGTTGCGCTGTGGCTTTGGTGGGCAGTGCAATGTCAGAATGTATTAGTTGTTCACATACAAAACATTTAAATTACTTGAAGAAAGCCTGGGAGTAATGGAAACATTTTATCAGGATAGTGTGTGCCTGTAACATTTCTTTGCACAACATCTGTATGTTTATTTTATATTTTATTTGAAATCTTTCACGTAAACCTTAAAGCTATTTAAAATTATAAAGAAATAATGTTATAGTTAAGGGTTTTATGGTTTTGTTTATATGTGTTTTACATTTTTGATGTTTGATATACAGCAGTGTCTTGAAATTGCTTGTGTGGTGGACCAATTGTGAGTTAGGTAGTTGCTTTTTATTTCTGTGTCCCACCCCTGCTGTCTGATAAAGCACTACATTGTCTGCTTCCATTGTTTGTCTGACGAGTTGAATGTGACACAATAGAGGAAGCAGCCAGTGTGGGACATGTGGATGCTCTGTGGTCCCTGTTGAGAACACTAAGCTCTGTATTTGCACTCCTCTTGCTGAGGGTAACAGCCTCTCCAGCCCAGGTTAGGAGTGGGGCTCCCTGCAGCTGCTGTCTCTGAGGCTGATTAGTGCGGTGATGAGCGAATGAGGATCAGGGGAGCCGCGCGCACACACACACACACACACACAAACTCTGAAAGGGTTAAGCAGCCGGTTAGAGAGGAGACCTGCTCTGTGTCCAGGATGTTGAGTGCTGCAGTGCGATGGTGTGCTGTTACACTGCATGAGGCCTCGGCTCCACTTGGGTTCTGATTGGGCCTGTAAGATCACAGCAACCCCCCCCCCCCCCCCCTCCTCTCTGCCAACCCCCTCCTCCCTGAGGGTTTCTCTCTCCACATCCTCCCTGCTGATTATCACCACTGCCAGAGCTGACTCTTGCACTCCAGCTGCTGTCCACACTCTGGCTCTGGGGCTAATTTAACCAGGCTGCATGGAGGGAGAAAACTTTCTCACACAGCCTGAAGAGGCAGAGCGGCTGCACAGCAAAGCTCCACCCAGGCTTTAGCTTGTTGCCTGCTTGTAGAAACCTCCATCAAGCTGCTGCTGCTCACTACAAACAGAGCCGCTCCGATAACACTACATGCCTTTCTGTCAGACTTTCCCTAGTGGTGCGTTTAAACAATATCCAGAGCTACAAATGATCAGAACAAGGTCACAGTCCTCTTTACATGGAGGTACTTCATCAGTGCAAAATCGACAGCGGAGATTTCCCCACATGTTGTTCTCTGCAGGTGTTTCCTCTGAACAAAGTCGGGGCATAGTGCTGCCTTCCCTGTCCAAAAGGTGACTCTCAGTCATCTTCAATGTGAAACTCAACCCTTAAGCTCCTAATATAAAACACACATGCAATGTCTCACTAGCTACCGTATATCAAAGCATTGTGTGCTTCCATCACAATACAACTGCGAATGATGTTTGAGTTGGAAAGATTGCTGCCATTTTCCAAAAAAAGATGACTGAGACTGGAAAGCGATTTTGAGTTGTTTGAGTGAATTGCTATTTCTGCATTAGGGTATTTCAAGTTATTGTTATTTGATATAAGCAAAGGCTGAATAATCCACACAAGAATCGCCATAACGATGGAGCTGTGTAAACATCTATTTGACTTTGTGAGGCTGTGAGGGAGAAAAACATAGTAATTGACCAGTCGAACAAGTGACTTTGGAGCGGGACAAAAGAGGTGGATCTCAAAGAAGACGGGAATCACAATGAAGTGTTGCCTTAAGATTTCTGTAAAAAAAAAAAAAAAAGTATATTGAAACTGGCTTGTCAAATCCATAATTAATATCTAAATTACACATTTTCCACGTAGAAATACAGTTTACACTCGTCATGGAAAATATGGTTTACATTTGTATTTAATTCTGTGTGACAGTTAACAATTCAAACAATATGCACACATAAACATTAGGTCTATATCTGCCCTGGCAAATATCCATAAGCCACTTGGACACATGCCAGCAGCTCTCGGAGTAAAGCCTTGTCTTACTTGTGACTCTGTGCCAAAGCAGCATTATGTGAGTGTTGATGGGGAGAGTCCCCTGTCAGCCTGTGTCTCCCTGCCGGGCCGTCCTGGGTCGCACAATTGGACAGAGGGCAAGACGCTGCTAACCCCCGCCGCCCCTCGCCCCCACCCCGCCATGTTAAATGGGAGCATTGTGACTGCAGACCTGCTCTCATCTTCATGTACACTTTCTTTTTTTCTCCTTCTCCTAGTACATAATGACCCCAGACTATGTGACGACAGGCATTGTATCCGACCACATAGAAATTAAAGATGAGGATCTGATTGAGAGGCAGCTGCGGGTCTTTTCCTGCTGTGTGGTGTCCCCGGGTCCAGCGATATTTAAGGTGTGTGGGTGTACATGTTGTGCATATGCGCGCATGTTGTATGTGTTTGGTTTCATGTTTATGCAATCACTTTTTACATTCTGATCCTGCGTGTGGTCCCTCGTGTTGTTGCAAACATCGAGCCAGGTGGTAACAATTGATTAAATCAAATTTCTGCCCAGAGCAAGAATTCAATTATAGCATTAGACCTGTACTATGATGCATTCGTGGCTTCAAGTGTAGAACTGTGTAAATTGTCGTTATGATATATCTGTAATACCCTGTAATTTCACTTATTTATGTAGTGTTAGGAGGTGGTGCAGAAATGTTCATTATCAGGTGTGTAATGTGTTCTGGGTGCATGGGCTTGAAAATATAGTCGATTTTCTGAACAGGTGGTCACACACATACATCAAATACACTGCGGAGGCAACAAGGAGAAAACAACCTGCGTTGTTTAAGATTAAAATCATTCAGGGGAAAAATACACACACACTTTTTGTGTGTCTTCTCCACAGACATTTCCCTTCATCAGACTTTACAGTGAACAACACGACTACACTACACCTGACAGGTATTTCATCTCTTGTAGCCGTTTTTTATCTGGGAATTCCCCTCTCTTTCAGTTATGAAGTGCAATTTAGAAATCAAACCCAGGAGCAGTGTTTGCTGGCAGACGAGATATGAGAAGATCCCCCCCTTTTTCTTTTTTTTTCATTTAACTAAAACGCTTCAAGGACTCACACAGCGAACACAACCTTTTGTGCACAACAAGATAAGTGAAACATTTCCATAAAGAT
Source organism: Nannoperca obscura (assembly GCA_036024295.1). Classification (NCBI taxonomy): domain Eukaryota; kingdom Metazoa; phylum Chordata; class Actinopteri; order Centrarchiformes; family Percichthyidae; genus Nannoperca; species Nannoperca obscura. The sequence goes on along the minus strand of JAVQJL010009984.1, from coordinate 2,743 downwards.
ATAGATGATGTTTTCTTAAAGAGAAAGAGGTGATTGTGTCATGATGAAAAACAATACATATTACAGAGAGGCAGGTTATACATGGGCTTGTATTACTTAGTGTCCTGAACTTATACAAGAGTACTGTATGAATATGTTTTCAGTATCTGTTGCAGTAAGATAGTCTTGACACCTTTAATGTGACTGTAGAGATACTATAGACACTGACCTTTTAGAAAATAATGAACACATTTTGCAGCTACCGTACGAGTATGAATTCAACTCTTTGTACCAGCTTTGTTAGTTATTCTGCAAAGTAAAACTGACCACAGAGATAGCATCTTAGGCCCCAGGAAGCAATTAAAAAGAAATTAACTCAAATTGTGTCTAATTCTGTGTTGTCTACTATTTTTCCTTGTTTATTTGGAGTAAAGTTTCTTGGAAACTCCCACTTTTTAATTGCACTGAATGCTTATTTCAGATTCTTTCTTTCCACTGGTCTGCAATATGCTGGAGATGTTATCAATCAATGATGTCACTGTAGCTATTTCTGCCTTATATACACACACACACACACACACACACGCACTGATCTGGTGCATGTATAAATAATTCACATATAGGTCAAGCTTTGATCCTCTGATACAGCCTCTCCGATTGCCAGTAGTGGCAGGAAAACCAGTAGATTGAAAATGAGGAATGCATCAAGGGGTGTGCTGTTTACTTGTAGCGCAGGCAGCTGGTTAGCTACCCCTCTGCCGTTTTACACCCCCCTCCCTCGCTTTTCAATTCCAGCCAGACCCCAGGCTCGGCTGCTAACTGGGGGCTGGAATATTGTGCACTGGGGATCAATGCGGCTCTGAGTGAAATGTCAACTGTGGCCCTGCGATGTGTCAGGCTGTGAGGGAGTTGTAATGGCTATTGATCCACTGTGCGCTTAATGCAGAGCTGCCCCGCCACGACGCGAGCCAGCTGCAGCAGAAAGATGTATGTATGAGATGAGCTAAAACTGAGAAAATAGAAAAGAAAGAGCCCACAGTTTTGTCCCCCTCCTTACATCCCTCCCTCTCTGGCTGCAGATTGATCTTCCTCTTCCTGCTGATTCTAACTGGGGTCTGTCATTATCTTACTCTGTCATTAGGGGCTCCATTGACAGCCTTGGCCTGTCTGTGTCACTCTATTGAGACAGCAACACTTTTCCCATGCAGTGTTCCCTACATTTATTAAAATCTCTGACAGCCTTGTCTTAGCTTTCTCCATAGATGACTGAGCTTCAGGCAGCGGTGCAGCAGTGTAATTGGAAGACGAGGCTCTCTGTCCCTGGCTAGTAATATCTGTGAGGTACAGCTGTAGGTCAGGCTGGTTTATATGAGACTGCTGGCTATACAGAACAAAATCAGACCACCTCTGTCTGAGGGTCTGTTTCTGCGCTGGTAGGAGCGATGGTATAGACCCTACATTTATGCCTTTTTTTCTGAATCACGTGTATAATCAGGAGTTTTCACGCCGTCACTGTTGGAGAAAAAACTCTGAAGAACGAGATTGTATGAAAATTATGGGACAAGGATCAGGGTCAGGAAAAATGGGAGCGCTATGTATCTTTCCTTTTTGGTGTTTCACCATCAGTAACTAAAAAGTGCATAAATAATGGTGTATTCCTATTTAAACCTTAATATGCTAACTGAGCAATTACTTTCACAAGGCCACCAAATCCCACATTAGAAGTAAAATTAGCAATTGACAAAGTTATGGCAAAGTTATGGCAAACCTGTTAACCGCACTTTAGTTTTTTTCAAACCGAAATTTTTTTAATGAACTCTAATTATTACTGCGGTTGGAAATCCGGTGATGTTGTAGCCTGATATGTATGAAAATAAAAATAAAATATGAATCAGGGATGAGAAAAGCTTTAAAAGACCCCCCTCTACTCTCTGCCTACAGCAAAAAGAAAAAATACACAACGCTCCCCTCTCCCTAATCACTTCCGTACAGTCCCTTACTGCTGTCAAGCCAAATCAACCTGTTTATAAAAATGAATTTGTGCTCAAATACCACAACAGCTGCCGCAACTCAAAGAATTAGATTTAAGGAGCCAATTTGGTTCAGTGTCAAAGTCCAAAAAGTGCCGGATTTCAGTGAGAAACAAAGTGAAAACAGCAAATGAAAGAGCCTGTTCCCAAACCCAAACAGATTTATTCATACAGTCTTTACATAACCTAAATGTCTGATCATATAATTATTGTTTTGTTGTATTCTCTGCTCCTGGACTATTACTGTAGGGACTTGACAACTTGAAAACATTTCTGAAGGCTGTCAGGAAGTGTGCAGTGGGGTGCACTGCATTGAGATTGGTGGTTTGTGGGCATGTGTGTGTATGTGTGTGTATTTGTGTGCTACACAATAAGCAATGCTTAGGCTGTGGGACCAAGCTGCGTCTCCCTGCTACCAAGGCACAATCAGGTAGGGCCAGGGGGTCTCTGGCTGTCTTGGCCCCAGTAACACATGAGGCTGCTCAATGGGACGGAAGTTATTGGGGGGGTTGGGGTAAAACTGATGACATGGTGTGTGACAGAGACTCATCATTTGAGTGTGATACAAGTATTTGAGCTGCAAGGCTGTAATGTTGCTTGTCTTGTCTGTAAAGATTTATTCCAGATTGCAGGGCCTGAGGGGTCAGTGGCCGTACATGTGGGAGGTTTCTCTGTGGGAAAAAGAAATGTGGTTTTGGGGAAGGGGGGGGGGGGGGGGGGGGGGGTGGGGGTTT
>JAVQJL010009983.1:0-16281 GCA_036024295.1 Nannoperca obscura | reverse complement strand
CACACACACACACACACACACACACACACACACCGCTGTTGCTCCTCGGGGGGGTCGGGTCATTCGTGTGTGTGTGTGTGTGCGTGCGTGTGTGTGTGTGTGTGTGTGTGTGTGTGTGTGTTTCTGGCATTTTCCGTCATCTAATCTCCAAAATTCACATTAAGAACATTAGAGACAGATCATGTATCATTGGCCTGTGTGTGTGTGTGTGTGTGTGCGCGCAGGGACACTTCCACTGCCTCTTGACACTGACGGGTTGTAAATTCAGATAGATTATTATTGTAGAAAAAGAAACACATTTTCCTCCTTTCTTTTTTTATTTTTACCAAGCTTTCACACCGTTGACGAGAGGAACATGCGTGCAGCGGATCATCAGCTGATCTCCCTGCAGAGAAAACTACACACGCATTTACAGAACAATCTGCTTAAAAGAGCTTAATGCAGGATGTTCAAGTTCAGACCCCAGGAAGGAAGAATGACTTGAATGCTAACTTTACATAACTGACAGCAAACCATAAAGATCTCTGTTCCGGGTAGAAGAGGAGACCATCTGCAGAGCGCTGAGCTGATCATTGGAACTATTACAATAAATAACAGAAAGAAAGAGAAAGAAATGTACGATGTGTTGCGTAGTTGTACAATATAATCCACTGACACTAAAGCAAGCATCCTCTGATTCATTGTGATCTGACACTTTAAATTACTGTAACAGCAATGTTGCATATCTGTAATAAGCTAACAACGTGTCAGATACTTCTTCATCTTGTGCTTTATTTCAGTGCATATTCATTTAGTATGTTCCTCCCAGCCCTGTGGCTCATGAATGATGTTCACATACTGCTCATTGGCAAGAGTTTTGTAAGAAAGCTGCGCAGATGATGTTTTTTATCAACATATTGAGGAAATGTTGATGTTTCGTTGGTTTTCTTACATTATCCTCACATAATGACTGAAGCATAACGGTTATGGTAAGAGAGTAAGACTCTAAGTACGACTTGGCTTGGTATTCAAAAAGTCAAAAACAATAGGGAATATCATTTATCCATTTGTTTAATTTATTCACAACCCCAGAGTTTCCCTAACTGAAGCTGGGTCTCTGCTACACACCATCCACCTGCGACTTGAGTGTGGTACAGAAACGTAGACTTCCTTCAATGAAAAAACTAAACATTAGAAAATAGTCACGTTCCCTCACAAAAAGTGTTGAATTAATGTACGTAATCTCCAGGCGACAAGGCTTCCTGTATGAACTTCTGCTAAACACACATTACTAAAGCTCCACTCTATAAGCAATACATGAAAAAGAATAAATACAGTGATGGTAATAATGATCAAAGGCTTCGGTTTCTTTTCATATTTGATTTGAAAGTCATTTTTTACATCTGAAACGCGGAGTCGTTTTCACTCTCCACAATGATTTAGAATCATGTTACAACATTTTATGAAGGTGAGACTTATAATCCATATAATCCACAACTCACACTCTATTTTTCTTTTCGATTTCAGATGGATCTCTGCTCTCTCTCCCTCTGGTTTTCAGTCTATATCTCAGACTAATATTTTATTTCTTTCTTAAAAGGTTTACTCCAAGAAAAATACTTTAATCAGGGATTTTTACTTCCACATTCAATCCAAAGATTTATTTTATAATAACTATTTTTTTTATTCTCCTATCATCTAATTGACTCTTCTAGCTGAAGGTTGTTTTCCCCTTGACAGAACAGGCTGCATGTGAAACACACAGTTCTGGATCAGGAAATACCATCGCTACATTGTCAAGTGTTGAAAAGGAAGCAGCGATGAACCGTGGTCACATTTCTGAAAATTAGACTCCAGAATAGACTATACTGAAAGACAGATAGATGCTGACATACAGTGTGTGGAGGCGCGCGCACACACACACACACACACACACACACACACACACAGAGACAGACAGACAGACAGACAGACAGACTGTGTAAAGAGGGCAAACTCAGCGGGATCCATCTGTCCAACATGACTGGTAAACACCAGGTAATATGGGCTATAGAACTAGTGTGTGTGTGTGTCTGTGTGTGTGTGTGTGTGTGTGTGTGAGTGAGTGAGTGAGTGAGTGAGTGAGTGAGAGAGAGAGAGAGAGAGAGAGAGAGAGAGAGAGAGAGAGGACTGTGTGTATTGCTCTGAGTTCTTGCGATACTGACTTTCACTCATCCCCCTATTTTATCTGTCCCTAAAATCATGATGAATTAAATTAGCTCAGAATTGATTCCATCTATTGATACTGAAATCACCACACATAATGCTGTCATTAGTTGAGCATCAGGAGAGAATATTAATTCAAATGCATTTACAAGTGAAAGAAAATTGAAATCCTGAGCTGTAAATGAATGATCTGCTCATTAAACTCCACCCTTCACTGTCAAGACCACATGAAAGAAACACAGTTTTGCATTAATGATGCAACAGTGTGATGCTTTGACATAAATCCTGTACTCTACATGTCAGAGACCAAAATAAGTAGAAACTCTCACATCTCCAAAAGGCTTCGGGGACATACTGTAAGAATTGACACATTTCCTGTTGAGAGCTGGCATGATGAGCTTTGAATGAGTGACTTATCATGTTGTCTGCCACTTTAAGCACAAGAGCACAAAAAGCATACTAAAATTGGAGTTGGTAGGTCCACTCAGTGTTAATACAACCTGCAGAGAGGGATTGAATTTGACAGTGAGGGAGAATTTCATCATACTGGGTAGATATATCAACACGAATCCAAACAGTGTTGGACCTATTGCTTCATCTGCAACGTGACGTGGCGGCTCAACAGGAGGCGAGTAGCATGTAAAGTCTGCCCTTCTCTGGTCTTTACAAGAGATCTAGCAGAATTACAACAACTCATCTCTTCAACTATTTACTGTGTAATGCATTGTATTGATGCTGATGTTAAAGCATGGGTTTGGCATTATTCTAATATTATTTTCTTACTGGCAAATCCCATGAAAACATGCAAATCTTTAAAAACTGGTCACCAATGTTTAGTTTCATATTGTTATAAAGTCTCAGTGATTGCCTGGAGCAGCAGTACATTGTGGTTTTAAGCAGATGTTACTCAAACTGGAGTGGTAACACTTAAGAGCACAATAAGGGCACACTAACTAACATTAGTTAATCCAATAATAAGTATTAAGTTACTGTTAACACTAACTGCCTCTTGTTAAAATTTATTAAAAGTGTTAATTAAGGTACTAACTAATATCAGTAAATAGCTGATAAAGATACATGAACATGTATGTCATGAAGTTCACAGCTAAACCATTTCATTAAGAGAAAATATTTTTATTATAAAATATGTTTATTTCAGGTTGAGATCAGAGGACACACTCCATGATCTTATTCCTTTATCTTCACATAGACATCCATTAACTTACAGCCTGACCTTTACATTATTGTGCATGTTATATTCCATTTAATATTATTTTATTAAGTAACACTTCATAACTGTCAGGTATTGCTTATTGCTGCATTAAGTAATGTTACTAACGTACCCTTACTGTTACCACTGGAGCAATAGCGATTTGTCTGGGACTATTTTCAGCTGCAGATTAATACACATTTGGTGTTCTAGTGAGTATTTGGGGCAGCGTGACGCTGTGGGTGAGAATGAGTCCAAATAAACTATAGTGTGTGGTAATGGTAGTGAAGCAACATTGTGTCTCATTCACGTCTTTTTGTTTGTTTGGGTTCAAGTAGTGTAATTGAGAGTTGAGAACAAGCCCTGTAATTATTGGAAATCTAAATGTATGCCAGAAAACAAGTACAGGTAGTGTTATTATAAATACACTTTAACATCCTTTCACAGATGAAGACAGGAAATAGAAAGAAGTAGAATATTTATTTTTGCACACATTGTTTATTTTTTGCTAATGAATCTTCAAGATTCACTAACCAAATACATTTCTCTCATCTCATGGCAGACAGTAGCCCTGAAGAACAGAGTCTACATGATCTTATTAGTCTGTTTCAACAACAAAGAGACAAACCAATCCACAATGCGTCACTTCGTTAAGGTGGAGTTGTAGACTAAGCGTTTATTTCCTGCTGACACACTTTACTTTGTATCAATTCTTATGCAGTATTTTCATGTTAACTTTCCTCTAAGAACATTTATCTCTGTTCAGCTGTAGGACGATTAAACGTCAATAAATGACAAATTATCCTTTGCTAAATTCTGTGGCCACAAAATGAACTTAGAGTCAAAATGTGCATTTCCATATTACAAACACATGGTTTGATTATGTCTACAAAATAAAGCCCTTCATATGTTAATGAACCGTGAGTTTTGGGATATAAAAAATGTTTTAATCTTTTGTAGGACAAGGTTTATATGTCACTTAAAAATATTCCTGTTCAAAAAGATGATTAGCTGAGTATTGTAAATTCTTCTTCCGCTTCTTCAGAGACAAGTCATCTTTAAAACCCACACCTGGCTCGTGAGCAGTGATACATACACTATGCATGTTTTCCTCTCTCTCTATATGACTCACTGTTTCTTATCCATATTTTTGCTCAGCATTTTGCTCACATCTGCATTTCTAAGTGTGATGTGTCATTCATCAAGGGCAGAGTACGAGCGTGCTTGATTTATTCCATTGACATCTGGTGGGAATGTATGCATTTATCACCACGATCGCTTCACAATCACTCTTTCACTGCTGAGCTCAACAGTGCAAATGGAGACATACAGCATACATATGTATGTGCAAACACATCGACAGACATACCCAGTCATTTATTTCTGGTACATGGAGAAATTTCTGCACGTCCACTAAAGTGCAGGTGTGTTGGAGAAACAGTCTTCAGCTCAACTCACTGAGGGAAATCTCAGTTTTTACTATATCCTCAGTAAGAAAAACATCTTTCACAATATATTGTTCACATTCATTAAGCATTGCTTATTGTGCATGTATCCTCCTCTTGCTGTTGTAGTGTTGCAGGTGCATTAAGGTAAGCTGTCTGTCTGTGTACAGCTTGTAAAAGCCATGAGACAAAGTGAACAGAAAGTATTGGGTCCCTTTCCTTCTCTTCTATGGTCCCTTTCTTCTGTAAAAAACTTAAATTCCAACGTGTTGCATTTTATTGAGGGTTTTAATTGACTGAACCTTTTCTGTAAGTGAAGGTTTACAAGTTAGATTCTTTTCTTTGTTTCATGTTCTGCCTTTACTCCTCTACTGGTGAACTTGTACTATTTCTTCTCATCCTAATCTGGTCCGTCAACTTCTGCTGTCAAAGTCCATTCATTCACAGCTCTGATGTCACCATGTCCAAATGATCTTTCTGTCTGCGAACCTCAAAACAATCAGTCCTTGGGGTTTTTTTTCATTGCATCATTGCATGTCTGTCATTCTGTCTTTCAGACCGACTCTTGCTCAGGATGGATCATGGATTTTGGGATACTGAAAGAGTACAGGTACAGGCTGAGCTAAGCTGACAACAGGCACAAGGCAGCAGAGATAACAACCAACAAATATGGTGGACCAGCCCAGTGTGGTATGCCTGAACCTGCGAGATGCCTCTGATCTCCATCATATAGAGGAAGAATTAGATTTAGAGTTAGACAAGACGCAGTGGTGGTCAACTTTCCAATTACTTGAGGCAATAGCTGCAGGAGCAGCACTAATGTCAGGTGAAAGTCAGCAGACATTAGTGCTGCTCCTGCAGTGACCACCTGTTCTCAGTTATTAAGCTGGTTAACAGGACGAATGACTTGATGACAGAATAATGGCAGTCTGAACACACTGTTTATATATTTCTGTGTCACTCATGAATACCAGATTGTTTGCCATCACACAGCAGTTAACTGGAATACTTTTAATTGGTTTTAGAAAAGTTTAATAAAGTAGCAATGCATTAGTGTTCTTTAATGTGCTGAGGGCCTCCGACACTGACCAGATATGGTATCTTCATTGAAATTCAGAATACTAGCTAGAAATTGTTGCTTTGGCATGTTGGCAGTCAACTCTAAAGTGGTGCTTCAAAGCAGCAAAACCGATCGTAGTGGAATTTACTCTCATGTTAAGGATGAATGCCCATGTGTTTTGGTCATGCAGTTCTTCTTATAGATTTGGGGATTTGACGTACAATGTGTGGGAAGCCTTTAGAATGTCTCTCAGTGGTGGCCATGTGAGTACACATGAGATGCACCTCTGAGAAATACTGTCAACATTACCCTTACAAGAAGGGTATGACAGAAGGTGTATGTTGTTGGACGTAAAGTAAAACATTCATTTTTAAGTTTGCAAATTAGCAGAACAGAAAGGACATGGCAAGAACTCCTGAGGTGAGAAGTCACATTGTTACTTACATCACTTTGACACTGTCAGTAAAGAGGAATACGTGCCAATCTGTTCTGCAAAAACTAGGTGAAGGGGTGATTTGAGAGGTGCTGGGAACAGATGGCCACACTGTTTGAATTTCTGAAGCTGTAAATCTCTGCAAAATACATTGACCACTCTTTTTTCTTCATGTCTGTTTGCCATTTTTTCTTGATTTTCTATCTTTTATTCTACCCTTTCCTAGTTTTTGTTGATCTTTAGCTTCACAGATCCCCCCCCCCCCGTATATTACAGTATAATAAGCTGTTTCACATGCAATCCAAATCCCATATTACAAGGTTATTACATATTAAAAAGGATATGTGACACACCACTCTGTTGAAACCCCCACCTTCTGGTTTATTTTAGTTTTTTTCTCTAATACAATCTCTATTTTAAGACCACTAAAAGGGCCCTGAGATAACTTTGGTTTTGATTTCGTGCTGTATAAATAAAATTGATTTGAACTGAGTTGAACTAAAAGCACATTGTGGTGTCTGTGTGGGGCTCTACTTCCTCTCCCAGTTTGTGGATGAATAAAAATAGAAATTTATCTCAGTCCCAAAATGTCACTTCCGCCCCGTTCGCCTCCAGCTCTTAACACTCTACTTCACCGTGACCTGAGTGTGCATGAGCGATGAGGTCAAGTCGAAAACATTTTATACAGATGTTAATATTTAAACACTTTTTTTTTTCTCACCCGAACCATGAACACACTCCTTATGAGTCACACCTTGCTGCTTCTCCATCTCATTGCTGGTCTTTTTCTAATCTCACTCCATCCCTTACTCCTCCATCCCTCTCTGTCTTCTTATTTTTCTACATCTCTTTCTGCCTCCCTCCTTCCTTCTTTCTCTCCATCCCCTTCTTTTTTTCCTGAGGTTCAATAATTGATGTGAGACGTTCTGTCTCCCTTCGGCTGTCTTGGAAGGTTTAAGAGACATGACTCGGCTATGGAGGGCACTTTGTACAACCCCCTGCCCTGCCATGCACACACACACACACACAGACACACACACACACACACAAACACACACAAACATACACACACACATTTTACTGCAGAGTTCATGCAAGGGTCATTTCTGTTGCATTAATGTTGCAGAAGAGAAAGTGCTTGGTGTGCATGTGTGTTAAGCATTTATTCAGATCCCCATAAGTTGACACCGAACAGGGTAACTGTGTGTGTGTGTGTGAATCACTGTCAGGGTTCCCTCGAACAAACAGCTAACATTACCAGGGTTAAGAGGTCCATTCTCTTGCTCGTTTCACTTCAATCAAACTGTGGCCTTCTGTGATGTTTGATGTTTTTCCGTGAACTTTTCGTTAATGAAGTCAGATTTCTCTCTTCAGTTTAACCCTAGCTGACGTTCTGAGTCCAAACAAGCTGAAATCATAAAAAGCATCACTCCCTGTGCCCTGAGGGTGTTTCCCCAGAGACAGAACATTATGAAGGATTGGATCAACAGGTTTGGTTTTACAGTGTAACTCTTTCCATCGCATCTTTAAGGGCTTGAGGTGCCATCTCCTCTGAGAGTGTGTGTGCACGCTGGTCACAAACAATTCATTTGTATTTGTCACACTCAGCATCTCTCCAGCCATACAAAGGAGGGCCACACTAAACTGCACCATTAAATCTTTCACACAGGCTGGATGGAGCCGTTGTACAGCGTGCGTTGTTATTTTCCTAATACTTGTTTCCTCACTTTTCTTGTCTTAGTTGGCTTTTCTTGTCACCTGTATGTTTTTGAAGGAAGTGGAAAAGGATGTGACTGACTTCAGGGTCCCACAGACCAATGATCCAATCATCCTCCAGGGAGCAGTTGGTGTTGTGTGATGAAACTGTGATTACCAGTGTAATTAAGGTATGGTGCGAGAACCATAGCTTACTTATTAATTTATCCATGAGACCACCGTACCGATGCATTGGGCTCTGCTAACAAACCCAGGGTGTCCAGCCACAATGACTGAGCCTGGCTCAACACACCCACTTTCAGAGGTGAGGTGTGGGAAAGAAGGGGCCGGCTACACCTACTGGTCGGTTCAGAACGGCTCCGTTCACACGGCTGTCTTTTCAGAAAGTAGTTTTGTTGCATAAACCTAAGGTGATGTGACGCGAGTGATCAACCATGTGACCTACCTAACAGCAGGTGAAGCAGGCATATCTATATATATATATATATATCTATATATCTATATAAGTGCATGCTAAACAATACTATGTCATCCGGCAATGCAAATATGTGTAAGGGCACATACTTGGAAGATAACTAATGTCAAAGTAATTTGTTGAGATAAAGTATGAAATACAGTTTACAGTGAGATAGAATAACTCAAAAATGTACTGGACACAGAAAAGAAACCCCATTCTCTCCATCGGTCTTTCTAGTTTTTGAAGTGATCCGTTTATGTCTCACACTTAATAATACATAATAACGATCAATGCAATTAAATCAGTCCACTTTAAAAGTTCACAAACAGCCCTGGATGTGAAATAACAATCTATTTAGTTCCAATTACACAAAACTACAACTGCAATATCTTGTTATTCGTTTGAATGAAATCAACATAACAGATAAGACAGTAAACAGGTTGATTCTTTTATTTATCATTGCATCTTATCTATATTTCAGTCCTCCCTTCTCTGCCTCTCTTTCCCCGTCTTAATTGAAAGGCCATGGCAGGGGACCCGAGCAGCAAACAGCCTGATCAATACGATGCCTGACGTGCAAATTGATCGTGTTTGTGTGTATGATGGAGACTGTCCGTGTGTGTGTAAGTGTTTGAGTGACGGAGAGAGCGTGTGTGTGTGTGTGTGTGTTGGTGCTCTCACTTATTGAGGTGTTCAATCAGTCTAATTCATTCTCGCCCAGAGACTGCTGTGTGGTTTCAGGACGATTCATTTACTCTGCAGGCTCCAATCAAAGCTATTCCCAGCATTCCCTGCTGTAATAATCACTGCATATGAAATTAGAAGATCCATAATGCCAAACTGCTTTACACTAAGGGCCCACTAAGACACGAGCTGCAGGCTTTATGAGTCCTCATGAAATAAATTCATAGTGGACATCAATTTAGGGTGGTTTAAACTTGTAGAAATGATTATAATCTGAAATCATTGATTTCTTCAACTCAATGTATCTACAGTATTGAGAATAATCTCAAGATCAAGGCAAAACTTAGTCATGGTTATTGAAATAAAGTCCAGAAGACACTTTTGCCTACTGCCTGTAGCACACGTGATGTTAACAGCACTGGACTGAGTAAAGTGAATCTGTTATCAGAACTCTGACACTAGGTCCGCCTGTAAAGTTATTGTCTTACAGACTGTTTCTGTCTGTTTCTGTGATGAAGGCCTGTTCTGGTGATCCTGATTTGGCCTGATTTCATCAGAGTTACATTTGCATTTACGTTGCATTAGAGCATTAATTTAAAATGATGGAGTGTTTCAAGGAGTCAGAAAAGCCAAACATTTCCAAAATCTGACTCATAAACAAGCTTTCTTTGGCTCCATCTGCAGTATTGATCCCTTCCTGTGTTTGATGTCAGCGTGGCATCTGCTCAGTCTCACTTTCTTAATAACCAAACCCAGACAGCTTCCTTGTGTGTCAACAATCATTCATTTTTACCCACTAAGAAAGCTATTTTCAAAGGTAAACATAATCTCAAGACACTCTTCAAACTGCAGCCGTCATTACAATTATTAACATCTGGCTGAGCGCTGCACTTTACCTCCACGGTGGCCCCGTCTCTCGGCTTGTCAACAATTATTTATTAGATACAGAGGCATCCAAATGTGAGTACACAAACTGGCAGGTCAGGAACAGCAGGGCAAGCAGTGATCACAACACTGGAAGTAGAATGCACGACAGACCACAGTTTAACTGCTAACTACGTGTTTGTTTGCATTTATATGAACAACAATATCATATTCTATATTTCTTAATGTGATTTCAGATTTTAAAAAACGAATAACCTGGATTTACTGCTCCTCCAGGGTATTAAAGGTACAGAGTCGGCTGTTTCTGTTCCTGTGTGACGCTAAATAGGTAAAAATATGCTACGTTCACATTTTATTAACGCATCTTGTTGTATGTTGTCGGAATTGTTAAAACGTTTTATTTTACGGGTCTGTAATTTTAGAATGATTTCCAAACGGTTTCTTAGAGAGAAGGATTTAATCTGCCAGTAATGATAGGGGAAATAGAAACAGTTTTCAGTTACTTTACTTCTAAATAATTCATTTGAAATTATTCTTACCACAACCTAGTATTTGGAGTATTTGCAGGCAAGATGCTGGTCAACAACAAACTTAACATATATTAGCAATAAAATGACCAGTAATACATTTATGTGAAGCTTTACTTTCAAGGAAACTCCTGTTTTTCCTTTGAATTATTTCTATTAATTCCTCATCAGTTGCAAAACGAATGTAGTTCTTTCAAAGAAACTGAATAGGAAATGATTAGAATATTATGGGCCTGTAAAACAAAGGGTTATCTTTAACCTTTAATCTTTATCAAATTGATTGAATATATGGCAGAATAATTGAGCTGTGGTGTTTTGTTGTTATTGGTAGGGATCAACAGTCCTCACTGCTGTATGTGTAATAATATTAATAACTGCAAAATGTTTATTTAATGCATATTTTTCTACTTCTTTCTGCTGTCCTTTTTTAAACTCCAATATGTAAAAAGGTTTTATAGTGTAAACCTTTCCACGTACCACAGATTTGTATATATTGTGCATATACAAACACTACATTATTTCCCTTTTGACACTTTCAAGCACTTACACTGACAAAGAAACGTGCAGCACATTAACCTACAGTGATGTTACTTATATTCGGGGTCAGTTAGTAGCTGGAGTGGTCCGACTCCCTCTTAATAGCAAACTACATTCCAGAAACAGAAATCCAAATAGACTCCTACTGAAATGAATATAATGTCATCAGGTGAACAGTATGTTTATAAGAACCCCAAAAAGAACATTAACACGAGGAAAATCTAAATATGCTGATTGGATTTTTCCTCATGCACTGTGAAGACTACAGAATGAAATGGACACATGGTAAAATATACTGAAAGAAGAAAGGGGCTGCAGTCGTGAGTGGCTGTTTGCATCAGATCATGTTCACTACGGGATTTTTCCCAAATACAACAAAACGTGCCTTTGCAGGTCTTTAATGGTTCTGGAAAACGGGAGAAGAGCAGCTGATGCAGAGTCTTGTGAGCATGCTCAGTGGATCAGTGCTGGTCTGAAAGATAAAAAGTCTCTTTGGGATCTTTCATCACATTTCCAATAGACCCGACTCCTGTTAATCTTCTGCTGTCTGTTCGGGTCTTTCCTGCTTGCTCTTAATATATCGTGTATATATCCTGAATCTGGGGTGATGCCAGAAATAATTAATGATAACTATGATATAAAATGTTATGTTACAGATACACAGGTTTTAATCAAATAACACAGCTATAGGAGTCTGGTATAGTGAGAAAAAAACAACTTTGTCATTTTGCCAAAAGTTAATCATAGATAGATAGATCAATATACATATATGTGTGTGTGTGTGTGTGTGTGTGTATATATATATATATATATATATATATATATATATATATATACATACACACAAAGATATATCGATCAGTCGATCGATCGATAGATCGATCAGCATTATTTATATTTAAGTATTAAAGTGGTAACCCTTGCTGAATTTGGGCAGGAAGGGTGGTAGCTGTTCTCAGACTACCGTGAACCTTTTGCCTTTCAGGACTCTAAATCTAAAGAGTGTGTGTGTGTGTGTGTGTGTGTGGCATCGGTTTGAGGTGGGTGGAGGTTTAAAATGGCGCCTGTCTGGAAATAGGTCCATTATGGTTTTAAAGTACTTTTAGTCTTCCAAACATTCCTGACTCACTCTCTTTCATTTTATCTCACTTCACAGCATCTTCTCCCTCTCTCTCTCTCTCTCTCTCTCTCTCTCAGCGCCTCTCTCGCTCTTCTCCTCTATGCTGTCTCCAAACTTCTCTCTAGCCAATTAGTGCTCAGTCTGTTCCAGCAGAAGACAATATGTCTGCTCCAAATCCAGAGAGGAGGCCTTAAACACTCTCCAGAGAGAGGGAGAGGGAGTGGGAGAGGGAGGGATGCAGAGAGAGAGAGAGAGAGAGAGAACACACACACACACACACATGCATTAGGTGGGGAGGGTCTTCTGGGTGTATTTGCCTCTTTTGCTCCAAGTACACGAGGTGCCTTTATTAGATTTGCATACAGTATGTGAACTCAAAGTAGATGTGCACTTGGCGTTCTGTTCCTAAAGCTTTGTGAAGAGTCCAAAAAGTGTCGTAACCATGGCGCTGATATTATTATGACATTAATAATATGGAGTAATGATTACAATTTTAGCCAATGCTGGTTCACAAGCATGTGTGTGTGTGTGTGTGTGTGTGTGTGTGTGTGTAAATATACATTGTGTGAACAATGATGCAATGTCACTGGGGAAAGATATGGTCAACACTGACGCCAGACATCAGACATACCCATTACACACACGCAGGCACTTACACACACACACACACACACACACACACACACACACACACACACACACACACACACAGGCTTATAGATGGGGAAAAAACTAAACTGGACACTGTGACTGATGGAGGACTGAAAACGTCAGAAAGAGATGGTTTCTCAGAGGACTGTAGAATATTAGAAGATGTTACGTAGGACAGACTGATATTAATAACCTGCTGCTGACTGGTGCTCGTCAGGCAGGAGAGGCCACTGGAGGAGCACATTAAAACTCCACTGATGTTCACAATCAAATGCATCACAAGTTAGTGAGTAATAGCTTTGTAGTAAGTAATGTAACATTTTATTTACTATGATCCAATAGGAACCTTTACTGAACCATTATAAAGCTAGGCTAATATCACAATTAATTCATGATACATATTAAATTTAGAGAAAATGTTTATTAGTCGTTTTGTGAAAACAGTTGTGAGAAGTATAATTCTCTAACCTTCACCCTCATCTGCTGGAAACAAAACGGACATACATTTAAGTAAAAGTAACAAACTATTATCAGTGAGTCAATAACAAATGTGAATTTAATGCTGTAGCAAACTGAAATAAAGCTAATTTTAACTACATTATAAAGTGACAGATAGTTTCATCGTACATCTATTTATGTGTAAAATCTGGATCTGAAAAGTAGCTAGTGACTACGGGCGCCAGATAAATGTAGGGGACTAAAACATACAACATTTCCTTGCAGTAAATTAGAAGAATAAAGCAGCATAAATGGAAATACCAGAGTAAAGCAGATACTAATACTTGAGAATATTCGTTTCTTCCACAGCCTCCCATGTTCACCTCTCCTCCCTCAACAGAACAAGACTATTCATTAAATAAAACCTGCAGGGTAAATAGCACATCACAATCAGAACCAGGTTTCTTGCCAAGGAGGTTTACACATACAAGGAATTTGTTTTGGTGCCAGCAAGAGCAGACATATACAGAAAGAATTAAATAAAACCAATTAATAGAGCATTTACAATAATATTAAAAAGAAGAGCTGCATACACGCTTATATGCATTTAAATAAAACATAAGATGACATGTAATATCTCTTCCATCCCCCACCAATGGTTTTTATTGTTATTAATATACAGCTGCACTAGACAGGGGACAAATCATTTCCTCCTTCAATACTGTGGACAAATCCACGTGTAATGTTGCATTATAGTGATTTAAAAAAGTCTCACATTTTGCCACACGATATAATAAAAAGTGTGACCTTAACGTCATCTCAGCTAATGCTAAGTTGACGTCCGGGTCGTAAACAGTCATTTGCTGTTGTATGAACTCACATACATTTAGTCTTTGCTGTGAGCTTCTTTTCTGCCAAACGATCATTTTAAAAACTCAGATGTGAAGTCACTTCTAATGGCTTCTGTCTCAGGAGGGCACACGGCGAGAGAGGCCATAACAAACCGCTTGAGCCACGATAAAAAGGAAGCAAGAATAAAGCAACGGAAAAGCCAGATTAGCCTCTGCTTTTAACAGTTTAGACACATGCAGAACACATTACTGTTCCAGATTAAAAAGCAGAAGCATTTGGAACAGATCAAATCTTTTAACATTGTGCCATTAGCTGTTATTACTGCTGCCATGCTCTCTACACAGAAAGCAGCAGGGGGAAGCACTTAAAATACCACACCAACCTTTCCTTATCTTATCCTATTTACCTTTTCTATGTTGTTCTTTTTCAAGTCTGCACTAAAATGGATGGATGGAGGTAAAACAACAACATCCTCTGTTTTTTAAATGTATTTATTTGAAGCCGAGACTGTCGCAGGCTGCTCTCTGAGCTAATTTGGATGTTGGCCAATCCCAGGCCAGATTTTGTCATTTGGCAACCAATCACATTCTAGAAAAGTTTGCCCCTAAAATGGTTAATATACAGCACAGTGTACAGGAGCAAAAATACACAGTAACATAAACGTCCTTGCACGAGATGAATTGTTGAAGGCAAAAAACACAAAAACTAATTTTTAAATGCATAAATTCAATGAATAAAATTAATTAAATGCACATTAAAAAATCTGCAATTATGACATAATAAATGACATTTTAAAGTGACTATCATGTCCTCTTATTGTAAAAGATTATACCATCACCAGCAGTGTATATATGCTGCTATAAGTGATGCCTACCTTGTAATTTATAAAACCGTATTATCTAATATTGACAGCTGGATTTCAACACTGAGTAACAGAACTCATCACTTGGTTACTTTTCATTTGATTTGCTGTTTTTATTTTATTTCTTTGTTGTTGAGTTTTTTATCTGCTCAGGGCTGAGCGAACCTTCCAGGAGGTCCCGGGCCGAACTGTGGGCCGCTTCTCAACCCAACCAGGACTTCCAGGCTGTGATGCTGCTGGAGCTGCAACGATTCATCGATTAGTCAATCGAAACAAACTATTGTCAAACATTTGCTGCTTCCAGCTTCTTACACAGGAAGATTTGCTGCTTTTTGGTCCTTTCGGACGTCACTTTGGGCTCTGGAGAAACTGTGCTGAGCATTTTTTGGACATTAAATAGACTAAATGATTAATTATGAAAATAATCTGGAGATTAATCGATAATTAAAGTAATCGTTAGTTGCAGCTCTGGATGCTCCCCTGCCCCTGGTTTGCGTGGCAGTCTGTGGTCATTTGATCCGACACAAATGTGTTTAAGGACATGCACCGCAAAGGCAAAATAAAACACTGAGGATGTTGTAACTAAATGTTGACACGGGACCCAATAGGGACTCAATATTGGGGAGAATTTTCCAGAGACATCTTAGATAAAAAGGATTAATTATAATTCATTATTGAAATGATACATGCAAAAACAAATTGAAGCGCAAGTGGAACTCTCTTCCCCCCAACTGGCAGAACATGTTTGATGAAAGATCTTTGGGATTTGCAAATCACACCCTCTGTCAGTTCAAGTTTGAAAAAAGGACGAATCAAGAAGTCAAAAAGACTCTGAGACAAGAGGAAAACTGGAGTAAACACGAGATGTTTCCATATCCGCCTCTGCTTTTTCTCTGCACTGTGCAGTTCTGCTGATGCCTTTACTTGTTTGGGATGGGTCCACATTGTGGTGCACATTGTTCACACCAGAAGGTCACACAGAGGGAGGGGGAGAGAGAAAGAGATACAGATAAATAGAGAGATGTTTCAATCTTATTGTTGTGTTAATGTGCATATTACTGTTGTTGTGTTCTGTCCAAATGTTCAATCAATTTGTACTTTTATGCTTTGGCAAAAATGTTCTTGGAACGGTCATGCCAATAAAGCCTTTGAATTAAATTGAGAGAGAGAGAGAGAGAGAGAGAGAGAGAGAGAGAGAGAGAGAGAGAGAGAGAGAGAGA
>JAVQJL010009968.1:0-12015 GCA_036024295.1 Nannoperca obscura | reverse complement strand
TCTCACATACACACACACACACACACACACACACACACACACACACAAACAAACAAACGGGGGGCCTCAGTGACAGCTGATTGTGATCGTAATGGATGGAAGCTGCTACTCCCTTCTTTCCTGTCTCACACTATATATCGTTGTGTTCCTCCCTCACTCTTTCACTCTCTCTGGAGGTTTTATTGATGCCAGCCAGGAGTGAAGCCCCATATGGGTGCCTCCACCTCCTTCTCCCAGCTTATTGCTGTATTCCTTTACCACTATTCCACCACTTACCTCTTACTTTTAGCTCTCTTGCCTCCCTTTTACACCACCTCTCTGTCCCTCTCTATCTACATCCCATAACTATATTTTTAAATGTTAAAATATATTCACAATTACTATGGTCAATTATAGTCCAAATTACTTTCTTAAACCTATTTTTACAGTGTCATCCCCATTTATTTTTTATTGTACTTACCTGTTCTTGTTCTTTTGTGTCCCAGTTCTCCATAAACCTTTGTCCTCATCCTATCTCTTAAAGAATATGAAAAGTGAAGTGAGAAAACATGATTTATAATTTGGGTGAATCACCTGTTTTAAGGCCCAGTCAATGGCTGAGACAACATGTAGGTTTACATACACGCATACGCACACATACAGTACCAGTCACAAGTTTCCCATTCACTTGAAACTTTTCACTGCTACTGTACAAATGAACACGTAGTATGAACTCACTGCACTTGCAAGCGCTTGCAGGATGATTTCAGGCTGTTTCATGTTTCACATGATACGAGAGAGCACATGCGGTCAAAATGATGTAATTGTGGGTAAAATGACTTGTGTGCACCAACAAAAACTGGTACTGAAAAATACTAACGCCACGATTGCGTCAACGTTTCTCGGTGTAGGATTTAAAGAATGAAAAAGAAACTGGTGAAACCACATGGAGCTTTACGTTCTGAAGGTTTTTAATGTGTCTGGTCATCATTCGACAGTACACAAAGGCGTGTCTGAGTTTACATGGTGCTCACATACCTAGAGAGACGTTTGACTGGTTGACGCAGACTCAAACCCATGTGTTGGTAGAAATCATTACCAGCTTCAGGGGTCCTGTTCTGGATCTGACCCTGTGATCCAACCCCCTCTGAGGATTAACAAAGGGTCATTTACATACTTACTAACCGCTACACACAGACACACTTCTTTACTGTGAGCAAAAACAGCAAACCAGAGACCGACCATGTTCACAATAAAATCAAGCAGCAGAAGTGACACGGGGCTGCTTCCCATGCTTCTCAGTTTAGAAAAGTACCATTCCCTCAGAGCTCCCCTCCACCCTTTTTTGCTTTCCCTTCTGCCCTCTCCTACTTTCTCTCTCTTTCTCTCCAGGGATTCAGCCTTCTCAAAGGTTTCAGCAGCATCAAGCTTATCCTTAGGGAGTGGCAGGGTCATGGAGAGGGAGACGGACTAGAAGCAGATTAAAAGAAAAACCAGCCGAGGGGATGTAGACCACAGCAGTCTCACTGTGTTATTCACTAATGCAGCTGTACTTAGGATAGTCAGCACAGAGGGGAGGAAATACTACTCAGAGCTAATTGTGGGAACTGTACACATAATGAAACAATTGTTAGAGGAGGTTCAAGGGGCGATTACACATAGCGCATGGCCATACTCAGTGAAGCACAGACCATTTTATCATCGCTTACATATGTTCCAAACAAACAGTCTGAGTCGCCTTTTGAAAAGCCTATTATGCCGCAGTGGGAACAAATGTTTTGTTATATCCACCCCGCCTGTTGCTAATGAACACGCTAGCCAAAACAGGACTAGGAATAACTGCACTAGAGTCCAGCCATTTAGAGTTATTTTTAACCCTTAAAGTATTCTCTATTATTTCAAGTATTTAGAACAATTGGAGAAAACTGAGATGGAGAGAGCATGATGTCAGATGCTAAGTTTAGACGACTCGCGTAGATGCTCGTTTCTGGTCTCTATAGAGTAAAAACTTTTCCGAACAGAAGAAGCGATTTCAATCCAACATCTTGTCAGTGTAAAGTTAACTGTAGACCGTAATTTTAGTGCCACGCTGAATTCTCTGGCTCCTTAATTTTCAAGCACTTCTGTCCAGGCTGAGCTTTCAGTTGTGGCTGGGAGGATGTTAAAAGAGGGAGGATGGAGTTAGGGTTATTGAAGGGAAATGATTAGGTTGAATCCGGGCCGCTTCATAGTCCAGACCTTGATGAAAGACACGAGGATAAATACATGTCTTTATACAGTTGCTAGATGGAAGCCTTCATTTTACTGCAAGCACTGAAGGTATTTTGGGCTCTGACAAAACTTTTCATTCAAAAAAAGTTGCAAATGTAATATTTATATTAATTTATCTATGAATGAAGAGAAAAAAACTAAAGTTATAGATGCTTTTACAATATACAGCTAACATTCCATCAAGGTGTCAGTCCACCATTTCATCAAATCTCCCTGAGTAGATTTAGTTAGTTGTCCTGAGACTGTCTGAAATCATCCAGTGGTGGTGTTTCTCACACGATCAGTCGCTGTCCCTGCAACCCCACTCTTCAATGACTGCACATGTTAAGTGACAAAGGGTTAACTAGCCTCCCCTCACACGTCGGCTGCTGCACCGGCAGCTCCCTCCACAGGAAATGAGGCAGAGGATGTGGCATGCCAATGCGCAAACACAGAGTCTTAAAGACAGGATGACATGGTGAAGGAGTGGAGGGAGGATGTACGTTTTATGAGGTCACGGTGTGGTGGTCATGATGTCACGGTAGCCATTAGTGATGAGAGAAGTGTTAGAAAAAGGAGAGCTATCACATCACTATATCAGGGAGGAATCTAAAGATTTACCTTGTCCATTTTGGCATTTTTACCCATTCGGACAGACTATTTTATATAATCGCGTTGTTGCTTCACATATCGAGATATAATAATAATAATGTTGACAGTTGTTCTTAATTATAAAAAGTAAAATTTTAATGAAGTGTCAAATGTGAAATAGATTTTTTGCTCTCAGAAAACAATAAGGAAACATCTAACTCAATGGGATAAACATTCATTTGACTTTTGAAAATTAGTTTTAATACTTTAGTAATTTTTTATATATCGAGATAATGCTATGTTAATAAATGTGATATTATTGCTCCCCCCAGGCCCCACAGAGCTCCCTGCAGACCATGATGTTGGGATCACTGCGATTGCAGCAGATGGTCCTCCTGATGCTACAGAGGCTCCAAAAAACGGCCTCACTGTTGTCACCGTCCCTTCTGCAACCGAACCAGCAGGGGCCCATGAAGAAGCCACACCAGAAGTTGTCACTGTTCCTTCCATTATGGCCAACACTAAAGAGCCTGTTGGTGAGACAGACGCTCCCCCTGCTGCTGATACGGCAGCACCAGAAACCCTAACCACTGCCCCTCCTGCTGTGGCGACCGCAGTCCCTACTGAGTCAGCAGAACCTGAGGTCACACCCGAGGCGACAGGAGCCGCCGAGGCAGACACGGGTGAAGAGGTGCTTGTTGAAGACGAAACAGAGGGTGAGGAATATGTGAGATGGAAGCTGGGGTTGTTTGAAGGTGGTCAGTTTGAAGTCAGGTGTTGTTATTGACTAATATGATACTGTAGATGCTCTGTGAGCCTAGTGTAGGAGTTAGTGTGTCTGGTAGTGCCATTATGGGTTCAAAAGTCACATGCAGGCCTTAAATCTCTCCAATATGACTTATTCTTTTGATTTTCATGTCATTCTCTCTTCTCAGAGATTGATATGGAATTTGATGAATTCTAGTCGTGACAATTAGCCATGAAAGTTAACGTGCTTTCATTCGTCTACATATAACATAAAAAATAGTTATACCAAAATCAAACTGAAGTCTGAAGAATGTCTTTCGATCACACAGAAGCCGTGAGTTCTGGCCAGGTTGTTGGCATCGTGATTGGCGCTCTGTTGGCAGTGGTCATCGTCATCGCCGTGGTGATTGCTGTAGTGAGGAGGATGGGCAAATACTCGTAAGTACCTCACCACTACTGGTGGACACACACACACACACACACACGCTTAGGTTAAATCTATTTGAATGCAGACAGTTATGTTAATGCTGTGCAGTGAGTCATCTCTTCTGGCTTCCTCTAAATACGGAGTCAAACAGCATGAGCTTTTAGTCAACACTGACACATCCTATGATGAAATAATACAGGCACTGATGTAATGGAGCTTGGAGAGAGAGTTGTTCTTTGTGATAAGATGGCCCCGCATGCCCAACACCAACTGCATAGCATTTCGACCATAATTGGGCTCCGCTGTTAAACATAAAAGTAATAGAGGTCTCGTGACTGTATTCCCACAAACCACACCCTCCCCTTTGACAATACTGTCGTGAGCTGCATGTCTTGCTAATGATGAATGTCTCTTGTGTCACAGGTTTGCCAAGAACAAAAAACCTGCGAAAAAAGACAGCGTTATGGTTTCTGCAAATGTCTCTATTTGATTTGATCAGCTAATCGATTTAACACCTTGCCCATCGTGATCCTAACTCACAGACGTGTAACAGATGTATATTCCATAAAGTACCACTGACAAAGTTTGATGCTTGTTGCTGTTTTTGCTGACACACAGTCCCATGGCTCTAGAAAGAAAATTGCGAATTAATGGTGACAAGTGGCTCTATTTGGCCTTAAAATGTGCTTGTTTATTGACTCTGTGTCTGTCTATGTCAAGCAGACTGATTTTATATCAACAACTTGATTTGATCCCTAGAAATAGAGGGCTTGTGTTTGTCGGAGGTGGGGCAGCAACAGAAAGTCACCTTCTGTTTAATTTTTGTCTCAGGAATTAATTGTCAGTCTTTCTGTGTTTGTTGGTCTATTCTAAAAAGGTTTATTTCACAGTATATCGTGGTCTTAAGATCTTTGCTGACTTAAGCTACACTCTAAAAGGGGAAAATGAAATCCAAAAACTAACCTTGTCAGCTCCCAAACAACCTGACTTTAAAACAATGTCTCCCTTTTTAAGTTTTTGATGAACACACTTCTTATGTAAAGCATATTTGGTTTCTTTTTTGTATATTGACCTACATCTTTAATCTCTTTAATCTACAAACCAGCTTTTTTCACCACCCATTTTGTTGTCAATGACCATGAATTTCAGATACTCTAACTACTGTAGATCCAGTAATCCGTCTTTTTCAACCACTGACTGACTCTCTCTTTTTTTTTATCCCACAGCCCTTGAGGAAAAAGCATGCCAAGCAGCAGGAGCGCCCAAAGTTCTGGAGATTTTGAACTACTGAGCTGTGACGTCATTTACGATCATTAAAACAAGCACGATACCAGAACTTAACTAATCTAACCAGGACTCTGGACTGTTGCCAAAAAAGATGGGGGAGGGAGGTGTGTGTGTGTTTATGTATATATTGTATGTATGTGAGACAAGAGGGGTACATGAGCAAACATCCTCACCTCCCCCGCTACCTCCCTGACCCCCAGGAGCCAGTGATATCAATAAAAGAATTTCAGGCCTTTTCAAATGCATTTTGTAAAACAAAGAGAGAGGAATAAAGAAGGGTATAAGATTATTTGACATTTATGGATAAAATCTCCCTCCTTTCAAGAGATTTAGATTTGTATGGCCGTTTGAGGGGACATAAAAATGGAAACACTAAAGGAAATTAAACACACAAGGATGGTGGAAGCAGGAAAGGAAGCAGGAGAGACTGTAACAGATTCCACAGGATGGATATACACTTCAAGGGGACTACATAGTATACAGCTAATGATTTTCTAATACAGTATGTTGCAGTTGCATAGGCTAGCATTTGATTTTATGGAATACACAGTACAAACGGGCAGCCTTAGGCTATTGTTGTAACTGACCTTTAAAGCACCCCTGAGCACCAGATTAAACATTTTGTTATGTAGCCAGAATCCCTGATATGTTGGCCAACTGTATGAAGCACTGTGTGCAGAAGTTGTTTTGAAATAACATAACAGGGCTAGCACGGGGCTAACAGAAAAGTAAAGGCACCCTCGTTTGCAAGAGTAACGTGATATTCAGCCCACTTTAACACTGACATATAAAAACCTAATACATATCTGTGAAATTTAGCAGAAGGGTTTGTGCCACTGTATCTGGTATTCTCTAGGTAGTTAAGAGGATTTTAACTTTTGAAGTGCATTGTTAATGTAAATTGACTGTACTTTTTAACTGCCACCCATTCCAAAAAGATCAGCTTTGATGACTTCTGGTTTGTTCCTTAGAAAGGCTTAAGCACAGACCGAGGTTATTAAACATAGTGATATCATTGTCTTGAGATTATATTCATAATACTTCTGTTAAGTTTGATTACCAGAACAGCCATTCAGTCTTTAAATTGAGCTAACCGCAGATCACGTGCACAGGATGATGTTTTATAGTTGCACTTAGTTTAAGTGCAGTGTTAGGCAGTAATGCCCTTTTTTGTTATTTTTGCAAGTGTACGTGTGCTTAATGGATGTACAAACAATGAAGTCTCAGCTTTGCTCCGCTTGCTTTACAAACTCGTTTAATATGTGCACTGAATGAGTGATGTAACGTTTAATGAATAGGCTTTAGACACTGCAAATGTTTGCAACGACGTGTTTGTTTCCTCCCTTCTGCTTTGCCACATATTATCAGTTCTAGGTCTTTAATTTGTGCCATCTGATTTCTTTGAACTCTTTTAATTTAATTGCAGTGTTTTTTGTTCGTACTGTTTCAATAAAAAAACGTAAAACACCCCACAAGATATTTCACTCACAATTTTTAACTGAAAGCTCTCTTTTGTCTGTCAAAATATTTCTGAATAGCTTTTCCAAATATCTGTTTATTGTCCTAGCCATTTCCTATCAATTAAATTACTTAGTTACCATGGCAACGCCCCAAAGTCAACACATTCTTGAGCAACACTGTATTCAGTCTCGAGTCAGGCCAAAATCCTTGTGACAGTTAAAATCTCATGACACTTATTTTCTGTTTCCAAGTGCAATTCACACACATCAGTAACAAGCTTCCATACGGGCAGCATCCAGTCCACTCTGATTGGCTCATTTAAATAATGCCTCAAATAAATAAAACCAACCCCTTTTCAGCAGTTAGACAAACAGCACCAAATATGGAGGAACATATGGCCTCGAACCGTTGAGTCAGTTGAGCCCTCTGACAGTTAGGTGTGTTTTTTATGTCATGTTGTGGACTTTTTCATACAGTGCTGTTAAGCTGAGGCAAGGCTCCAACAGTAGGCTGTGAGTCGCACAGAGATGCTCAGTGTCTGGCTCCCTCTCCTCCGTGTGGTTTTAGGCAGCGGCCCAGCGCCCACCACCCCAGCCTCTGCCCCACCGGCGAGCTTCATAACTCTTTAGCTCACTCTCTCGCCTCAGACTGTGGGGAACAATGGAGTCTTTTGAGAGGGGCAGATGGAGAGGCTATGAGCTGTGGCTGTGAAGCTGCTCGCCAGCAGCTCTGTCTCTCCCCTTCAGCAAGGGGGAATTCTGTACATCGCTACAGGGTGGAGTCACTTCCTGGGTGGGCCCAGCATTGATCATACGCATTTACACACACAGACACTTAGAAATACTCTAATAGAGACCTAAATCACCAGCGTTGTGCTCTCTCTGCTGATGAACACATGTTAAAACTATCAAAACTGTCACGCTCCAGCAAAATGTCCCAGCTTAAGCAACTATTAAAACACACCATAAAAGTGTGTGATTCACTGAGAGAGTCTCATTCATGATACACGGTTTCAACGGTACACAAACTGCCTGCTAATGTGGTGAACAGGCATAAATATGAGCTGAGTGTGTGGAAGCTCTGCATATTCACGTGTTTATTTGGTCCACCATGTTTGTGTATGGCTTGTACATGTTATGTACTGTATCTGTACATACATACCCAATATGTGAGCCTATATGTGAACAGGTTAAATAAATCCCAGTAATGGTGTCATCGAAATGTAGTCGCTAAAGTTTCCCTCCCCCTTCCTGTGCTTGTCTAGAGCTGACTTAAAAACTGAGAGGAAGGAAGAAAGTGCTCAGCTCTAACAGACATTTGGATGAGAAAATGTCTTTCTCTCTAAACAAAACCAGACCAGTGTATTTTGATTTAACAGAAGAATGTGTGTTTATATGTATTTATTTCTGTACAATGGCACCCACAAACACCCGGTCATATATAGCTGACTGCGGGGTGCCTGTTTGTGATATATCCACATAGAAGAAACCTGAACAGGTCATAATTTTTATTTGTAAAAAGACTGTTGCCCACTCAGCAAATTGTAATCCTATAATTTGTGTGAGTGTAAAGAAAGCACAGATTGTTTAACAATGGAGGAATGTGGCTTTCTAAATGCAGTGACGTAAATACCAGGCATCAGGCTAATTCTCTTTCATTTGTTTTTGCCAGGTGAGGCGGTCTGTCCTACAAGATATTTTGTCTTGTACCCTATCTGTGCTCACTTATCAATTCAAACAATATTTTGAAAAAATACTTAAAATCAACGGAATATTGCAAAGGAAACATTTTAGATTGATAAAAGGATTAGATAAAAAACTATGAAATCATCAGCATGGAGATCCAGTAAATACAGTATGTACAACAAGTCATGCTGTACCTAAATAATTCATAATACAGATAACAGACAAACAAATCATTCAAAACGAGATTATTATGGTAACTTGTGTACTTCTTACAAAATGCACAATCTCCATATCAGTGGTTCTTTGATTATAATTGTTACTTATATTATTTGAACTTGAAAAAAACAACTTGTGGTGGCAATCAGGTGGTACATTGGTTTCAGTTCTTAATAGTGTTAAGTTGCTAAAATCTCACAATATCGATAATTTCCATAGATAAAAGATACAATTGGGTTGTTCTTTCATCCGTTGTAGCATAGGCGTAGGAACCGGGGGGGACGGGTGGGACGTGTCCCCCCCAATATTGGAAAAAGGTGCATTTGTCCCACCCAAAAATTATACCACCGGTGAGGGATGTGTCCCCCCCAATGTCAAACTCACTCCTACGCCCTTGCGTTGTAGTAATGGTCATACTCAGCAACTAATAATGCCTTTTTACGCAAACATTTGGGCAACCTATTGGTAAATTTTGCCTAAACGCGTAGTATGCACAAAGTATGCACAGTTGTATCCATTAAATGCTTCTTGTTGAAACTTTACATTTTCCCCTGACTGTGGATTGCTACAAATCTCTATATTGTGCTTCCAGTATTCATTGTGGAATGAATATTCCATCTTATTGGAATATTACATAATATCAGATACAATGTTATTAAAACAGATTCCTCTTACATTAATGTTTCAAAGCATCCATTCATTCTCTAAATCTCTCTTCTCCAGGGTCACACACGTTTCAGCTCACATTGGGTGAGTAGCACTCACATAAACAGGCACATTCACCCCTGCACACATACAAAACACAGAGAGAGCCTCAGCTGGCCAGGGCCCGGGACCCTGTGTCACTGGGGCACTGCTTATCATATGGCCTAAAGTTGGCCATATTAGAAACAGTCAATTAAGTACCAATATTAAACCACTATCTGGGACATGATGTTTCAAAATAATTGTTTTAATCTACAGGAAGGGATTTGATTGTTGGATTACTGTTACAGATGCAAAAGATACAAAAGAAGAATGAGTATTTAGAGTAGCTTCACACTACACAATATGACAGACAAGACACTAGAGTAAACAAGCATCCTCTCGTACAGTTGACATGAGCGCTGCATGTCAAGCCTGTAGAGTGCAAGGGTTTGTGATGTCACCAGATAAATGTCAGCCCATAGGCCTGTGGGCTTTGAGTGTCTCAGACAGCTGAGTGAATGGGGAGGGTGGGGCAAGATAAATTGGGTGATGGGCGAAGACAGTGTGTTTGCGTGTGTGATCAGATATAGTATGGATGATGCAAGAAATAGCTGAATTTTCTTTTGTGTGAAGAACTGATTTAGTTTGCTTGGTATGTAAGTGTGTGTGTGTACAGTATCTTTACATATGGCATGTTACTTTATGAGGGTCCGGGTGCATCTCTTTATGTGTGTGTGCAGAAGTGAGAAGGGGCAGTGATTCTGGAGGGCACACGTGTGTTTATTAGACTGGGGGATATATTATATATATATATATATATATATATATATGTGTGTGTGTGTGTGTGTGTGTGTGTGTGTGTGTGTGGTGTGTGTGTGCTGTACTGTCAGTACATAAATATACAGTACAGTGGGAGTTGTGTGCACTACAGTATCACGTGTGCACTGAACGGTTTGTATTTGTGTTCCGACATGTTCACATTTACATGTTTTTCCCTGCACATCTGGCGATCCACAACATGAAGCAATAACATTGTATTAGGTCCCAGTGACACAACAGGCTGTTAGATCACAGGCATGGCTTTGTCTGTGCTATGTGGCACATATCCTCTATCAGGGGCCCTTATTGTTTCATACCAATGCCCTGCTCACTAATCTGCCTGATACACAGACACATTGTGGACCACCTCTCCCTCTTTGTGTTTCTTGTATTCTATATGTTCATGTGGATGGTGAATGTTTCATTGTGCTCACAGTCATTGGCACAAACCAGCGCCCACTGCCACAGGAAACACTACCACGCATGTAATCTGGAGCACATTTTCTTTCACTTTTCTCTCACAATCATTCCATTTCCTGTTTGCTTTTAAAGTTGCCCTCAAAAATATTAATAACATTTTGACCTTTTGTGTGTTTGAACAAAAACTTTTTTTCCCCCCTACACACAGGTTTTTTTTGCATTTACATTCGTTTCATTTTTATCGTGCTACAGAAACTCAAGTGGCCACAAGAACTAAATATCTTACCAGCTTAGATCCCAGGTACAAAACTACTATGGTGTTGGTAGTAACATAACTACACATAAATTATGTATAAATGCTTAGTCTCAATATATTTTCAATAAAGTATATATTAAAGGCATATGTTTTATCCCAAAGGTGTCAGTTATCATTGCAATGATTTTCTATCTATGCAACCATGATGCAACTGTCCAATTTCTGATAAATCAATATATGTGTACAGTTGTTTTCAGTTCTAGCAAAACTCATTCCCACTGTATGACAGACTTTGACTTTTTAGCCACGTGTGTGACATGGCTTCCAGGCGGTCGGCACCTGCGTATACGATGATTTGACGTCTGACCAGTAGACCCAATTGTGAGCTGTTCATCATAATTCCACAGCTGCAATTGCCATCAGCTGTGAAAGACATGCTGGAGCCTTGGGCATGTCCAGAGTGATTCACTATGACAAGCTATAAATAAACATGATCATGGCGAGCTTGCCACTAAATGAAGTATGCATGATAATCTTACACTGTCTAATACATTCTGTTCCTCAAGAGTTATATGCAACTTTACTGCAAAGTTTAGGAGGTTTTGTTTAATATATGGAGTTGTTGTTTATGATATTTCATTATGCCTCACAGATGTCTGGCATGTAGTTTGATAGTGAAACACCACTCAGCCCACATACAATATTACAACAAGAGACATACCATTCATGTGCCTTAAGAACACCACCCATGTGCTGCACAATGTAACAGATGTACATGTGGGGTCTGGTGAACTCCTACAGATAATCTCAAAGAATGCTTTATGTACCATGCCATCATAAGAATTCCATGTTGGCATGGTTCTGGAGGTAGAAATAATGCCATGTGAAACCACAGGGGAGCTTCAGTGTAGGTGTCGACTTTATATGAGCCAGTGCCTTGTGATTCAATTGACAATTGTTGGGAAAAACAGAGAAGTGGTCGGGGGAAGAGAATGCATACAATTGCACATCATAAATCTTCAACTTGTCAGTTCAGTTTGGTCTTCTGTTTTTTCAACAGCTGTGAAACAGAAATGAAGACGTGAATGCAGGATATTGAGATTGAGATTGAGATATATATATATATATATATATATATATATATATATATATATATATATATATATATATAAAATATCTTTTTTTAATAT
>JAVQJL010009957.1:0-21391 GCA_036024295.1 Nannoperca obscura | reverse complement strand
TTTGGTTTCCTGGCTTCCTCAGTTTGTCTGCCTTTTTTGAGAATAAACACCCTCGAACCGATAACTGCCTTGATTCTCTGCATTTCTGGGATCCGGTACTCGCCCTCAGTCACGACACTAACTGTGTGTGGCAGATCCACTTCATACTTGATGGACAGGTGACAGAGCCAATCAGTGACGTTGGCGTCTACGTGACTCGCCTCAGCTTTTGACTAAGAATTGATTGATTGATTGATTGATTGATTTTTGCTTGGCTTTGGTTACAGTTTACAGTTGGATAATAAGACCTTTAAAGAACAGAAACTCAAATGAAGGCCATGTTGCTTTGTTTCCTACAGAAATACCAAAAGGCAAGAGACAATCCCTCACCTTTATTTGTGAACATACTAGTGTGCTCAAATATGTATTGTGATACCTATGTTGCCCAGATTGTATATAGCATGTGATGGGAACCTGAAAGAAATGTTCCGCATCTCTGTATTTGCTTAATATGACGTGGGCTATTGTGGGAACTTGTCAAAGGTGTTTCATGTTCCCCGACACTGCCGTGAGGCGCTCAGTAGAAAGGGCCTTGTTGTGGGAACTTATCAAATGCTTGGAGTCATAGTATGACATGCAGCAATAAAACATTCTGGGTAGTTTTGTGGATCAAACACAAACAAGATTTTGAGTAATTTCATATCCATAGAACCACCCAGACTCTGTAATACTCAATCATCATCAATTCAGAAGTTAATCATTGGTTTTGTTGTATTTAAAAAACTATTAAAAATAATCATATTTATAAAATATTTTAACTTGAAACAGGTCAACACCTGAACATAATAGGAGGGTTAATGTGTGTTGAACTGGGGAACATTAATATGCTCCAATGGATTGCAGCTTACAGGCTCAGAATTCACCAAATTCATCATTTCATGTGTACAAATACTGACTGAAGACCTGACCTGACTGCAATAAATAAATGATATCCCCGGTTGGAGGAAGAGCCAACGTCATCTTTTCACATCCATGTAAAAAAGATCAAGAAAGGTGGCACCAAAAATGTGACGTGTGCTGGAGGATTGAGGGATTTATGCAGGTTGTTGTTCACTAACTGAAATAACCACTCTTACACCAACATATTTCTATTTCCATTGTCTTGAAAAACTTCTAGCAACAGCTTCAGCAGCAGGCTAGAAGATGTATTATGGTGGTTCCAAAACCATACACTAAAACATAGCCTACATCCTCAATTTAATACTGATGATGACCTGATGCTTGAGGCCACATTAGACATGATTTCAGCTCAGAGGCATGCTTTAACTGCACATGTTGCTGGTTGTTAAAAAGAACTAGTTGTTTGAGTTGTTGAAGCTATTTTATGGGATAACTGTACACACATAACTCAAGGTAGGAAAGTAAGTACTTTAAGGGTGTGAATGATTCATTCATGTGCACAACAGAAAGTTCAACCTGATACCTGCTGGGATTTCTCTCTAATACCCACATCAATAAAGAGTAACGGGTTTCCGTTTACATGATGTAAGAAATCAGGTTTCTGCAGAGACGGCATGAACAAGGTCACTTGAGTTCATGTGAACAAGACATTTTCAGAAATCTCCTCTGGAGGTATGTCATGAATGTCAGTTGTTTCTTGTATGCAGGGCTAATGATAGGCCAGTCGACCTGTATGTAAAATGACTCACTGAAAACTGACTGGGATCTGTTGATTGAGGAGTAGATAGGGCCCACTGCAATGTGTGTGTGTGTGTGTGTGTGTGTGTGTGCTTGCTAACATTCCTTGGCTCCTGGGCTACACCATTAATATTTGGATTTGATAGCAAATGTGTTCTCTAACCAACATACATGCCAGCATAAGTGCACAGGCATGAACACACACACATACATTCCTACATTACCAACAGTGGACTATGATTCTACACTGACCCACTGTGGGCCACTGTTTCATTTTGAAAAAGCAAAAATGAAATGGGAAAATCTGCGTTACTGTATTTTTTCATAATATAAATGCATAAATAATATAATATAATGCATTTTAACCATTGCGCTACCTTGCCAGGTCATATTGACCCAGTGGCCCAGTGTCTTGACCCAGTGTCTTCTCCACAAGATAGCACAAGGAATAAAACTTTTAAAGGGGGAATTTGCAACCCTTATGATGTCTACCTATTATAGAGGGGACCAACATAGCCTGAAGTGGAACTGCAAAGGAACCTGGACAGGTACAAATGTTTTTGGATGTTTTTCAAAAAATGATAATTTACCTATATTGGTGACGACATTTAAAAATCTCGCTGTCACATGAAGAAGAAGAAGCATGATACACACTGTGCACTTTAACATTAACAGACATAAAGTTGAAAGGCAGTCATAATCCAAACTATTAAACAAAACAACCAAACCTTTAATATACAACATAGACAACAACAAGAATTATAATAATATTGAAAAAGAGAAAAATAAAGGAACAGAGAGATGAGAAAGGACAAGCCTGTCAATCTATAATGTGGGTTAAAGTTAATTTAAGGAAATAAAAAGTGAATCTATCACCGTATAATTGTGATGATTAATCACATACCTGAGGTTTATTGGAATGTAACAGGCAGTTTTTTACAGTTTGCAGTAAACACCTCCACCCTGGGACTGTGGCTTTATCAGCTCCAAATCTGCAGATCCGGATACAGTTTGAGAAACATTAGCATTAGCCTGCTCGTCATTACAACTACTTAGGGCTTTTCTGGGCCAACTGCTTGACAATGCAAACACTGCAGCTAAATGAGAAGTGATTGTTCAACAGCTTACCTACCTAGACAAAGGTTAACACGAGTCCCCTCAAGTGTGTATATTCAGTCTGTGGTCAGCAGTCGTCAGCAGGAAGTGGCCAATCAGACGGTAGAGAATAGGATTTTTAGTTTAGTGACTTACACTTTTTCCTTTTGGTTTGGTTTATTGTTGAAATACCTAACCTTGTAGAGTAATTCTGGTTATATCTTTCTGCTTTCACATACGTTACCCTTTGTGTTCAGTTTGTTAGACCAGTTTGGTCTGTTAGTTCTGTTCAGTTGGCCTCTTTTATGGGCCCATAACTTGTTGCATATTTTCTAAACGGTTTCTTTCGTTTTTGAGAAAATAAAACCCTCCTCTTGAAAATCAACCTGTGACTCATCCTCCTGCCTGCAGCTCAGTCCCTCACAACCAAACAGTTCATTTCTCATGAGCAGCGTAAGAGTTTGGGTTGTCTCTGTGTTCTTGAAAACAAGTGCTCCAGGTGATTTTCCATTTGTCCAAATGGTTCCAGGAATACTTTACATACTTTGAAGGCATGACGCAAAATATTTGCAAGTATTTGCATATTAGATGCAGTGATTTTCTAGGTGAAGAAACCAACAGGCTGGGCGTGTTGGAGAAGGTTTCTGCAGTGTGGTGTCTACCCTGTGCACGGTCACGAAACTCATGCAGGGGGTCACAATGTTAGTTCCTGGTTCTGTTTTCCCCAGTTGAGCTACTTTATTTGGTAAATCTCTATCCTACAGGAGAAGTATATATATGACGTGTGTTCAACAATGTGTCTGGGCTCCTTTATATGAGACAGCAGAGGACATACACGTTAGCTGCTAAGGCATGGAATGACACTTAGTTACTAAATAAGGCTTCAGTTTCACTTCTCTTCTTCTGTCCTGCTCCGTCTCTCACATTTTCTTCTGTCTGTCTTTATCCCTCTCTCTCTACTCCTCTGAGCTGGTTTAGTGATATCAGTATGGTTAAATGATTTCCATCTTTACTAGAGATGTCTGGACACCAAACACATATTCAACCCAGCTCACAGGGAAAGTTCTTGTGCGTCTTTACACCTTTTCTTGTTGAGGTGCTGCCTCTTAACAGAATCAAATCAGTTATCTGATGGTAAAGACATGTTTTACATTGACATTTGCCATGTTATCACAACAATGGTGACTGATGCTTCCAGGCCTTTGGCTGGAACTAGGCCCACCCTCTCTGGAGGTCCATGCCAGTCTAACCACTGAAGGCTGATGCAAGTTAACCTTTGGTACAAAACTATAGTTTAACATAACACACAGTAACCAATGAAATCATTTCCTGTCATCTACTGGTCCCATTTATATCATCTATCATTTTCTTTCTGTTTGTGTGTTGTTGACAACATCCTATTGTCAAATAATAGTTTGAATAGACAAGGAAGAATTAGAAGGAGTGGATAGAAGTAACATAAAAATACAACCAAAGTCTGGTTTCCCTTTAGATTTCCAGAAAAACTCCTGCTCCCAGTTGTGAACACATTAAGACTTTATAACATCTTAAGACACAATAACTTGGTGTGTAAAGATATAGAAATCTAGCATGAGAAACCACAAACTTATAGATAAATGTTTGGTGATACATCACTAAACGTTCCCACTCAAAGCAGGCTGACTAGGGTTAACGACTCTTTACAGCAGGTCACCTCACCATCCATCTTCTGCATCACTTACTGTGAGGTGATAAGAGTGACAAGTAACCCCATGGAAACTCACATTTGTCTTTCATATACATACTCACACACACACACACACAAACACACCACCACCCGCTGTGCCTTATCTACAAGGCAGAACGATGTTGGAGTATTGAGAGGCAAATGTGTTAGGTTGTGATTGCAGCCGTCTGATGGGGGCAGCACAGAGATTCAGATGTATGGCTCACAGCACAGCCTCACCCCTGACTACAGACCTTAGTTAACCCAGCTGTGTACAGTATAAGTGATTTAGTCAAATGGCTATCTACTGCTGTGATATGGCTCTCGAAAGTGGAAACCCTGATGTTTTTGAAAAGATGTAACATTATAAGGGGGATTGCTATCCATATTCTAGGAGAAATCCACTGATTGTTATACACACAAAAAGCAACAAAAGTAGTTGTGTAAAGGATGAAAAAAGAACTTTAGGTACTAACATCTCCGAACAACATCTGAGTGGAGTGACTATGTTTATATAGTCCACAATCACAGACTGACCTCAAAGAAACATGAGAAATCCTTCTGCAGAATCTGAGAGTTTCAGTTTGAGTTGACTCTCTTGACTCATCAGAGCTGAATTGGTTGCATGCTAACAAAATAATAATTACGTCCCCGTAGCAAAATACACTGAGAAATGGAGGCTAGCAGAACGGAAGCTAACATGTACGTACTGTAGCTGCAGTTCTCTGTAGAGCATCTATTCGTCTTGTGTCAGGACTGACTGTAAGATCTGTATGAAATGCAATGAGATGAAAGGATACCTTCCTCCATTCTGGACTGGACGGTATAAACTTCAGAGATCAACAAAGTCAAAGCAGGTGTGTTCTTTCTTGCCAGTGTGACTTTACATGTTTAACTGTTCCCACAACCTTTGTATGACATTACATTTTACTAATTGCTACGTTCACATTCAAATGCGCTAAATGCTGTGACGGTCCATTAGACATTTTTAACTTTAATCACAAAGTCGTGTTAAATAGTTCCATGTGTGACATATTTATCTAAATGACGCACACGCTGGAGCCGCTGAGTACACTGTATGTCAAATATTAGCTGCTCAAAGCCTAGCTAGTAGTTCACACGAGCCCCATTCACAGATACTTATCAAAGCAGAACCCTATAGACTCAAGTTGTGTGTGTGTGTGTGTGTGTGTGTGTGTGTTTGTGTGTGTGTGATATGGGATGCATACATTCCAACCCCCCCCCTCCCAAGCTCCCACTGCCCCATTGTGCCGGTTGCAGGGGGTTTCCTCTTATCCTTGCCCTTGGCCCTACATGGCCCCTTAGCACCAACCCATCTAGCCATCCAGAGGTGCTGTTAGGTCAGTTGTGGTGCAGGACACACACACACACACGCCCAGATTTACCCCCACCTATCTGTGTTCGCGGATCACTTCACAGGACAATCTCCCTATCCATCTTTGCAGGGTCACTGTGGGCCTGCCCTCAGCTGAGAAAGGAGTTTCATTCACAGAGTAGAAGCCTCTTTCTCTGCCTCTCTTTCACTCAGGCAGAGAAGCCCTTACACAGATACTGTGTGTGTGTGTGTGTGTGTGTGTGTGTGTGTGTGCTGTTGGAGGTCATATTTAGAATATGAAGAGGCATCAGGACTTCCAAGCTGGGCATAGAATGAGGGTGAAGACAAATGTCACCACTTCAACACCCCTACGAACTCACACCCACAGCTTTGCTTTTAGGAATTAAAGCTCAGGATTTGATGGCAGGACAACAGAATAGCCTGGACACTATTCAAGAATATTTCCTTGTGGGAAAAAATATCCAAAGTTAGGAAACCCACCAACCCTAAGCAACAGAATGAGGAAGATGATCATGTTCACAAAAGTAGAAGGAACAACATTTGCCTAACAAATAATAGGCAAATAGTTACCTTGTTGTTGCCACATGGAGGTATGCCAGGCATGCATGCTACAGGCTGATAGCTGTGATTCACATGAATGAATAAATATATTTAGATGTGTGTGTGTGGGCGTGTGTGTGTGTGTGTGTAAAATGTTAGGTTTATACAGAGTTAATGACAAAAACAGGATGTAGAAGTGCAAAGAATAAAGTCAAATGTGGGAGCGGGGGTTACAAAAAGAATGGGGGAGTGTCGGAGGAGGGGGAGATGAATGAGCATGCACACACACACACACACATACCAGCCGAACCACTGAATGAATGAAAGGCAGTAATGGAAAATGGAATGAATGAATGGTTGAGACTGAGAAAATGAATGAATTTGTTGATGACAACAGATTTTGCTTTTTACACACACACGGGACATTTTGACATCCACACGTTCAAGTCACAGAAACGAACTAAAAAGCACAGAGCTAGGAAATGAAGTCAGGTGAAGAGTGAGTTTCATCAGCCCACCGACCTCAGCTGCACTAACCGAAAGCCTTTGTGTGTGCAGTCAAAATGAACCTTGTCATGGCCAACCTCTAGGAAACTTATATTCCTACTAAGTAAGGCATTAACTCTTTAATCAACCATTAACTCCAGCATTAGCTTGCATACAATGTGTGCAAAGCATATCAAATGTGTACATGTCACAGCCCTTTTCTGAAACATTGCCAAATGGCTGAAAAATGTATGATAAAAGTTTAGTAAAAATACTGCAACTACTCAAACTGTCACTTTAAATTCAACATTTCCATTTATCCAACACAACACACATCAGCCGTACTTTGACTTTAGCTAACGTTAGCATGCCAGCACTGCTAAACTAAGATGCTAAGAGGTGACCTGCTGAACATCAGCGTGTTCATATTGCCATTGTGAGCATGTTAGCAGTATGAAGAACAGCCTCGTGTTGCAGCTAGCAGGAGCAGTTTCATTCTTCTATCCTTTCTTTTTCTTTTCTTGAGGCACATTTCTTCAACCACCTGTACTTCAAGCACCGATGTCTATTTCTTATTCTTGCCAAGAGCCTGAATCGACATTATATTCAGTGTAGTCAAGTAAATAAAGTGGCTGGAATCAGTTTGAAAGTGTTAAACGATAGAAATCAGGGTAAAAGGTGGTGGCTGTGGTGTGGTAAACGGCAGACTGGACATAGCATTTGTTTTCCAGCAGTGGGCTCCGTGGCAGTGTGATCAGTAGTCTGAAGCGGTCTGTGTCCTGCTAGACTTCAGCTCTCTGCTGTCCCTTTAAACACTTCCTGCCCGTTACCATAAAGCTGCTAGAAGAGCCTCACTGCAAAAGTCACATGCTCCAGCTCCCTTTGTTTCCCACAGTAAGCCGTTATGTGTCTGTGCATGAGGGGGACTGAGAGCACACCACATGCCATTGAGAAAAGTCATATCTGAGGGAAATCAAGTGGATCCCAAGAACTGCTGCTTTCTGTGTTTCTGACTTTCTGTGTCCGTCCGCAGGATTTACATTTTGTTTTCCAACATGTTGTCATTTGCAAACATGTTAAAACACAACTAAATAATATAAAGAAGTTAAGAAAAAGTGTCCCTGGTGGCTTGTTATAACGTACATATACATATATAAATAAAATATGTGAGTGATAAAAGATTTATAAAACAGCATCAAGTGATCCAAAGGGCTTATGATGGTGAAACAAGCTTCATTGATTAGATTTGTATCTGTTTATATAACTGTAGTATTTGAATCGTACTGATGGGGGGTTTCATTGTAAAGAGGAACTCACATAACAAAAAAAAAACATTGTAAAAATGTATTAATGAAACATTTGCATGAACACACGTGAAAAGGTTTACTAAACATGAAGAGAAAGGAACGTTTGGAAAAATCAACACGTTGATTCTGTCAGCGATGTGAATGCACGGCGAACAGATATTTTGAATAGCAGAATCATATGGTATGTTAGATCCCTCACAACAACAACAACAACAACAACAGAGTGGTGGTCTGTCCCAGAGGTGCAGCCCTCTTCAGGCATTACGGTAGTCCAGATAGGAATCTCAGGAATGTGAAAAGCTCCAATTCATATTGAAACTAGATTAAAATGTGCACAACTTCATACTAAATGTTGGTAGTAAGGTGAGTAAGTAAACAGTGCTGCTGTTCCTGACCAGACTTGGTATCCAGCTGTAAATGTCACAATATGAGGCTCCACTAGTGAGAACTCCCCTCAGGCTTCAATAATCAATATAAAGCACTGCTTTATATTGATTATTTAAAGTCAGAGGACTTTTGATGAAGTTTAATGGGGTTTGCAATAACAATGTATACTTTTTCAGTGCATTGAACTTTTCCCCACATGAAAAGTTACATCTGCCTAGTAACAGCAATTGCTCCCATTGGTGCAACGCAGTCTCCTCCCGTTTGTGTGTCTCTGAGTGTGTGAGAGACTTTCAACTTCACTATTTGCTCTCTAGTATTACTGAACAGCGTTTCTTGTGTTTCTGAGTTGCATGAACTCATCATTTTGGCTGAGATTATCAAAGCAAACTCAGTTCTAAAGAATAAACGGCACCCTTTTTTTTGTGACGATCAATAACATATCCACATGTATCTCCTCTCAGTTACACTGATAATCAAACCAAGCACAGTCTGTGAAGTTAAGATGCAACACAGTGGAGTTCCTGTTGACAGATGTTGACTCTGAAGTCAGACCAGGAGCTTTAATGAAGTGAGAGTGCATAGGCAGCGTAGCCTGCTCAACAATGAACCCTGATCGTGTATCACATATTGTACAGGTCAGAATGTCTTGGTTAGATGTTGACCGGAGCTGCAGGTCTTTATCTGTGGACTGGAGTCTTTATTTGCAGTAGGAATACATGGAAACGCAGCCAGCAGCAGTGTGTGCTGCAGACTGTTGTCCCATGTGCTCACCTCATGTTCAGCACAGTCTGCTGCTGCTGCTCTCATTCAGTCCAGGGGAGAGAGAGGAAGGAGGAGGAAGCGATGTGAGCCATTACCGCCCCCTACCGACACTGAGCAGCCGGCCCTCCCGGGGACAGACGTCCCCCAGACCCGGGCCCGGACCTCCCACCTCCTCCTCAGAAGCTACCAGGCTATAGAAGGGGGGTCTCTCTTTCCTTATATATGGCCTGTGCATATAATAGAATCCCTTCCTCGCGCGCTCCCTAGCAGACTGCCTGTCTCTTTGATCCCACCCCCCCTCCTTAACAACAGCTGACGTCATCGCGCGCACCCAGCCCACCTCCTCGGCGCGCCATCGACGTTAAAACTTTGTTTGCGTGCGTGCGCGCGCGCGTTTGGCGAGCGCGAGGCAGGGGTTTTTGTCTCGCGGGGGGAAGCGCTCCGTGCTTCAGAGGGCTCGCGCACACCGGAGGAGCAGCAGCACGCAGCAGCAGCAGCAGCAGCAGCCAGAAGAACGCGTTGAGACGACCGGAGAGCAGCCTTCTGTCTGCTGGAGCTGCTCCTTCAGCCGCACACGGACGTTTCACCGCGGCGACACGGTCACACCAGGCCGCACCGGCGCTCACCTTTACATTCACGGCACAAGTAGGCCACCATGGAGGACCAGCTGCTGTGCTGCGAGGTGGACTCCATCAGGAGAGCCTACCAGGACGTCAACCTGCTCAACGACCGAGTCCTCCACACCATGCTGAAGGCAGAGGAAAACTACCTGCCGTCGCCCAACTACTTCAAATGTGTCCAGAAAGAAATTGTCCCTAAAATGAGGAAAATAGTTGCCACCTGGATGTTAGAGGTTGGTTTTACTTCCCTTGAACTTTCCTTCAGTGCCTGAGCTGCTGACTTGTTGGTAGTGGGTCCAGCTGAGCGGCACAGGCCTCTGTAAAACATGAGATATGAGTGTTAATGTGAGTCGATATTTAATGTTGCATAAAGGCTGAAGTGTCCTGGGCTCTGGGGGCTCTGCTGTAAGGGCACACATCGGCTCCGGACCGCACTCCGTTTCCACCACAGACACCACTGTTATTCAGCATTTTTTTAGCTTATATTTTCTAGAAGTTTATCAAATGTAATTACACGAGGAAATTATTCCAAAATAACAGCAATGTACACGTATGCAGTCTGGCCCGTGCCAGTATTACGCGCCATCTTTGTTGTCGTATACGAGAAGGATTTTAATTTCATTAAAAATCTACCATACCTGCAGCGGTGACAGTAGGTGTGTTAAACGCGACAGATTCCCGGCTGTATGGCCGGACGGGTCCACCGGGACTCCTCCGGCCCGGTGGACCGGTAGCGGCGGGGGAAGTTTGCAGTTTGCTGGAGAGTCGCTGCTGCCCGCGAAGGTCGCCCGGAAAAAACACCGTTTTTCAAAAGGCCGATCGGATGAAATGCACGTAAACAGTCGGGTTTGATAGAGCAGATGTTTCTCGACATTAACATGAACTTTTGGATTGAATCGTGTGTCGATTAGTATTTTTAATTAATTTCTGAAGCGGTGCACCGGGGGGCCGAGCAGAGCCGCCCGGTGCACGTGAACCAGCTCCGTCCGAGAAATTAATTTTTATTAAATCTCCGCGTGTCACAATTCGACACATTTGACCCTCATCCGATCAGGCGTTCGATGAGGATCATTTACATGCTGATTACACGCACCCTGCTAATTTTTAACTATTTCTAAATCTTTTTTGAAAAGATGACGAAGTTGAAATTAGAGAGTGAAACTTGCGTCGACGCCACCTTTGTGTCTCCGTCAGAACTGACTGCAAACTAATTCCCCACTCTTGTCATGCCTTCCTCTCATAAATAGACACGGAGCCTTCGCACGGTTCGGGTCGCGTGCGGGATTGATTTTGCGTTAAATGACGAGTCCCGCACGATATGTGAACTCTCAACTCGAGGGAAGTGGATGCGCCAAATGTTCCATTTATTTGCACTTCTTTTCGGGTGAATGTGGATGTGCAGGCCTTGAATGCAAACAGCTGTGCACGGAATAAGACCCGGAGCCAGTGGGGGCCAAGACTTTATAATGCATATGAATGGGGGGGGGTGTTCTTCCATGCGACGGCAACCTCTAAGTGCTTTTCTCACCTCCAGGTCTGCGAGGAACAGAAATGCGAGGAGGAGGTTTTTCCGCTGGCTATGAACTATTTGGACAGGTTTCTGTCAGTGGAGGCCACCAGGAAGACACGGCTGCAGCTGCTGGGGGCCACATGCATGTTTCTAGCCTCCAAGATGAAGGAGACGGTGCCCTTAACGGCGGAGAAGCTGTGCATCTACACGGACAACTCGGTCCAGCCCGGAGAGCTGCTGGTAATTGAGTTCTGCAGACATGGATGTTGCATAACATACAGTACATGAGCAGCACGCGCGGCGGGACACTGCGCGTGTGCACTTCCTGTGGTTTGTCAGTGTCACTGGGGTGTTGACCGGTCGTCGGTTAATTCTTTAAAATTACAAAAAGTCGAGATGTAGCTGTGGCCGGAATGGCTGCCTGAGACTTTCCCATGGTGGCTGCAAGGCCTCCTCTGATTTCATGAATGGTCTCAGTGGCTGCCAAGAAAACACTCACAGCGACACCTACTGGCCATAGGACAGAGGTGCAGACTACTGATGACAAACTGAACACACTACAGACACGCTTTTCTTCAGTGTTGGCTGTGATCTTTATTTCATGGGCAGCTGGTTGTATCAGAGATGTAATGTGTATATATGTTATAGGTAGTTAAGCAAGCAATACATAAAAATGTGATAGGATTTTGAGAATAAAAAGAAAGCTGTAAACAAGAAACTTAAAGTTGTCAAAAATCCGATCAGATTAAAAACTAAACTAAACGTCACAGCAGATCTGAAAGCAGGAGTGCATGTTTCTCCTGAAGTAAGTGGCTCCGTTTGACTGAATGCCTCTGGTCTGGTCCGTCCACAGCAAATGGAGCTGCTGGTTCTCAACAAGCTGAAGTGGGATCTGGCTTCAGTCACACCTCACGACTTCATCGAGCACTTCCTGTCCAAGCTGAAGATCTACCCGTCCACCAAGCAGATCCTCAGGAAACACGCCCAGACCTTCGTGGCTCTCTGTGCTACAGGTAGGACACAAAGCTAATGGAATGCATTACATCCTCACGACTTCTAGGAGAACATTGGTATTAGATTTCCTTTTCTGTAGCCTATTACAACGTTCGGACACCAGATTAAAGCATCGTCAGAATTTCCCCCAGTTTGGGATTTAATAAATTATCAAAATAAATCTATAAAAATCAGATTTAAAACACGGTTCTCTGTTTATTTAAAGAAAGGTGTGTATATAAGGGACTTTATAACGTGCGGTGGATATTGTGTCTAACACATGAACGTGTCGTTTCAACAGATGTCAACTTCATCGCCAGTCCTCCGTCCATGGTGGCGGCGGGCAGCGTGGTGGCCGCTGTCCAAGGCCTCTACCTGAAGAGCCAAGACGCCTCCTTGTCCTCCCAGAACCTCACCAACTTCCTGTCGCAGGTCATCCGCAGTGACCCGGTAAGCAAACGCACGCATACTCGCAAATCACCATGGTGGGGA
Source organism: Nannoperca obscura (assembly GCA_036024295.1). Taxonomy (NCBI): domain Eukaryota; kingdom Metazoa; phylum Chordata; class Actinopteri; order Centrarchiformes; family Percichthyidae; genus Nannoperca; species Nannoperca obscura. The sequence goes on along the minus strand of JAVQJL010009957.1, from coordinate 8,460 downwards.
AGGCCCGCGGTGTTGTACTCACTCTGGTCGTGTTTCTGCAGGACTGCTTGCGGGCGTGTCAGGAGCAGATCGAGTCTCTGCTGGAGTCCAGCCTGCGGCAGGCTCAGCAGCACGGCGTCGCCACAGAAACCAAACGCGTGGACGAGGACGTGGACCTGTCCTGCACCCCCACAGACGTCAGAGACATCAACATCTGAACTGCTGGACGGCCGCGCTGCGCGATGACCTGACGATCGAGGGACAGGTGTCGACAAAGGGTGGCGACAGGCGGGCCGGGGAGGGGGTGCCTCACCTGAACTCGGCCTCCCCTCCTCCTCCTTTCTGGGGGGGCTGCTATCATGGCCGACATGTCACTCGCATGCCCGCTGTCCCCTACTGTTGCCAAGACGGGACAGAGCGCCCCCTGTCCGCCCCGCAACAAACCCCAAGTCACATTTCCTGCCAGTGTCCCCTCCCACCCCGGGAAAAGAAAAGAACACTACAGAAATGTACCCGAGAGAAAAGACTGACGGCCTGTGTGGGCTGGAGTCAAAGCCACAAACAGACTTTTAACTAGATATTCTTTCTTGTTCCCTCAAATATTAAACTAGGAATCTTTAAATTACCGCAGACTCAACTTGCCTACTAAAACATCCCAAAGTGTCATGTACAGTAGGTCCTTGTAGTCTGCCTTCAGGGCTTTACCTGAAATCGGACTTTTATTAAAGAGAAGAGGCTTTTATTTTGTTCCATTTCTCTTGTTATATCTAGAATGTTTTAGACTTCCTGTCCAAGCTCCCATGTTTGTCTTGTTGCAGAGCAGACATTCATATACCCCTGCTTGCTTGTGTTTAGTCACTTTATTATATCCTTTTAGACCTCTTCATCAATTAGTCTTATACCTCTTTTCTTCCAAGCTTTCTGTCTTTTAAACCAAGTGTAGTTTTTAATGATGACCCTGGTGACTGTGGACTGCTGAAGTTCAGCTTTGGGCAGATGGGAGTCTTTGTCCACTGGTTGACAACATCGGCATCACGCGGTTCAGCTCGCTGTAGTTTGATGAGATCAAATCGATGCACAACCAAGCAGAGCGACCCGGCGTGTTATGGTTCCTTTCTCTGTGTAGTTCCACCTAAACTATTCCAACTGTTTTCTAAAAAAAAAAAAAAAAAAAAAAAGCACTTTTGGTCAGCGCTGCTGGTCGTCTAAAAAAAAGATAAAGTTTGTAAAACAACATGAAAATGGAACAGGGGTTTGAGCAGGAGTCTTTTGGTGATGGAGAGTCCAAGCAGCACCTGCAGACCAGTTGCACCTGGATCGGATCCATGACCAGTATCACAGAAATCCTTTATTTTTTTTGAAAATCCAGACTGAATGCTGCTTGACAGTCGTGAGTCGGACAGAGCCGGGGGGGGGGGCTTCCCGTCGCTGCCTCAAGTCTCAGATTAGAGTTTTAGTTGAACAGGTGTTTCATGCAGGCAGAGCTGCTCGTACGTTTGAATCAGTGTCTCAGTTCAACCTCAGTGTGCAGAGCCGAGAGCTGAAGGTCCACAGGTAAAGTAAAAACAAGTATTATTTTTATAGTGAAAATAATACATTATTTTTATATAGTTAAACATATTATTTATTTATTTTAGCCTACCTTTTCTAGTTAGCTAACTAACCGTGGCTCCAGCTACTGATGTTTAACTGCGTCTGCCTGCAGAGCAGCCCTGCCGCCCTGAGATATCTGTAAAAGTAAAACTCCAGTCTGCCTCTACGTCACCAGGAACATCTCCTCCACGGCTCCGCCTCACTTCAAATACTGCTCATGGATTCTGGGAGGGGGACGAAGCTTAAAAAAAAAAGAAAAAAAAAAAAGAAGAGTGTTGAGACTATTGACATGATTTTGCACAAACCTAAAAGAGGTGGGCTGCTTTTCTTGGGGACTTGCCTTTAAAAAAAATTGTTTAAAAGAAGAGCAAAGCTGGCAAGAATACAGAGAGGGAGGACCTGCAGCAACAGTGACAAAAAGGGTGAAGGCTCAACAGGGAGGCGTGTCTTAATGCTGTAGAGTTCACGTCAGGGGTCCTACAGAGGACGCGACAGGAAATCCAGTTCTGGGGGAAATATGGACTTGTGTAAGTGTCCGACTGTGCAGGAGCCCTGTCAGTTAGATTTCTGATTGTACATTAAGGATAGAGAGTAGGAGAGAAACACTCCTTGTATTCCGCTGCTATAGAAAATAAATCCCAGCTACGTGTTTAAAAAAAAAAAAAAGACATGAAAAAAAAGATGACAAAAACGTAATGGATTAAAAAAGATGCTTTTCTCTTGTTTGCTGCTACATTTTTTGGTTGTTTTTTATACATATAAATGTCAATATACTGCCATTCTAGGTCTGAATTTTCTTATAGAAAATTGTTATTGACATCCTCATTTGTTTCTATGTAGATTCTACGTGATCGTTTTTTTTTTTGTTCATAATTACGTCATGAATTTCCGAACTATTCCAAAAAACAAGGAAAAATGAGACAATGTACAGGAATGCTTTGATCCACAATACCTCATGTGACAGTCAAGGTCTATCTGTAATTTTTAGTCATTTTATTTGTGGAGTTCTTATTCTACTCATTGGTTCAGTGCCTACAAGCTCTGTTCAACCTGCGTCAGAAGCATTCGCGATGGGAACCAGCGAGTCCAGGCCGTGCTTTGATACTGGTGCCATAACAGAAAATGGGATATGTATTACTCTGTTGAGTGTTAAGCTGTCTCGGTGAAAGAGACTTTATCCCCCCCCCACCCCTTTAGGCCCATTGTGGCCTTCTTTCCTTTCCACTTTTTATATTTATAAAAGAAAAAGCTTTTCACTCTAATTTTCAAACTGTCCGTGAGTTGATTTGACTTGTAAATAGATTCAGTGTCGTGCTCGGTAAGCCATAGACTGTCATTCCACACAGTTGTGTCTACTTCATGCCAGTTGTCTGCAACTGGGACAAACAGTGTACTATATTTGTGTCGACTACACAATAAAAACATGAATTAGATGGATGAAGTGTCTGTTCTTTGTGCCGGCTTCTTATCATATGAGGTGGATGGATAAAAAATACTGTGCACTACAATGTAACACTAGATCGATCACATTTGGGTTTCTACATGCTGACGGGACCATTTAGCTTCAAGCTGATACACCGGAGCTCTTTGTTTCCACTTGTAAGTACAGCATGGATGTTAGCATGAACATTACTTTGACAGGATACCATCGGGGTTATTGTCTCAGGTTAGACTGAGGAGGACACCCGATGACTTGTAAACTGACCTCTTGGTGTAAAGTTGGAGTTCTTCACAGAAACAAGTCACAAATATTTAGTCAGACACAACAGTTGGGTGATGTAGTTCTGAGCAAACGTTACTCAAAGAGAACGATAACAGGACTATTTTCAGCTGCGAATAATTACACCTTTGGTTATCTAGTTAGTGTGTGTTAGTTAGTTATCTATAGTGTGTGTGTTCATGGAAATAAAGGAGCATGCCAGGAACGAGCTACATCAGGCTACACTTGGCTACAGCTGTGCTGCACAGCCACCACCACATCTAATGAACACTTCAGTCAGTCCTGTTTCATTCATTTATCACCAATACATTGAATGTTCTCCACTTCCAGCTTCTTCAATGTGAGGAACAGCTGCTTTTCTCAGACATTCAGGTTGTGTCAGTGCAAACTGAATGTCTGGACAAAACAAGCAATGTGAATAGTGAAAATAAGAGTAGGCTGCAGAGATATTTCACATCCTCTGGTATAATACCTGTAAAACACCTGCACTAAAAACAAAAGGGATGTTCTTTAACGCTGTGAGGTTGAATTTACTGTGAGAAACTGCAACCCCAGTTCTCAGCCAGTGACTCTGCTGCTGTGTGTGTGTGTGTGTGTGTGGGGGGGGGGGGGGGGGGGCTCCGACAGAACACCGACAACGAACCCCGAGCTCCCCACACCGTTAAAAACGCACTGGATTTTTTCTACTGTCGCTTTGAAAGACAATGGGACAGTTCTGACACCATCCCCCGTGACTCCATCCACCAGCTCCAGCCCACCCGCTCCTCCTACCCCATCACAGCAGGATCCTGGGCCTCTCCACAACGGCCCACCTCAGAGGCTCCCTCCTCCCCTGCCACAGTGACGGACGTTAAGTGGCTTTTCTAGAGGCAGAACCCACGCAAAGCAGCCAGGCCACAATGCAACCTCGAATCACTTTGCTGATCAGCTGCCTCAGGAGTTCACAGACATCTTCAACACCTCACTGGAGACGTGCAACATGCCAGCCTGCTTCAAAACCTCCCCCATCACCCATCGCCCCAACCTCATCTTAGGGACCCCTGCAGCTCCAGATCCAACAGGTCTGTAGATGATTCAGTAAACACCGTCCTTCACTTCATCCTTCAGCCCTGCGACACCTCAGGAACCGATTCCAGGATCCTGTCTGTGGATTTTCATCTCAGCTCCGACCTATTGCAGCAACGTTCTCAAAGCAGCCAATGCGGCGTCTACGTATATATGTCTACCTGCAGGTGGATCACAGACTTCCTGTCGGACAGGAAGCAGCAGGTGAGGTTGGGGAAACATGTCTCTAACTCCTCTAAGCCCTCATTGGGCTCCTCTCTGGTGGGGAAGAGTCGGCTGCCTACAGGTGGGGCTGGGCGATACCGTTATCACAAAATGTTTGTTCATATCAGTCGATATCAATTATTATCACAATAAAATGTCAAATCATTAATTCTGTCAAGTGCAAAGGCTGATTGTTGCTCCTAAGTGAAAGTTGAAGAAACCAGGTGGTTAAATGTGGTTTTAAACTGTTCTGTATTGTCAGAGGACGACAAGTTTCCAGGAGGAGAGAAACACGGCGGCAGAAAAAACGAACTCTTCTGTGGCTGATGCCTTAAAAGTCCACTGTCTGTGTCATGATCATTACGTTAAACTATAAGAAGCAGTCCCAAACACCAAAACACACACACACACGTAGTACTGTAACTGGACCGGTTTCATGTCTTTTGTTTCAACTTGTACATTCTGCTTATTTCCTCCTGCCCTCATTTAAGGACACAACAAGAAAGTTCTGTCTGAATCCTCAAAGTTATTGTTTGGCTAATGATTAACAGGAGTATTTGTGTGTGTGTGTGTGTGTGTGTGTGTGTGAGAGAGACAGTACTCATTGATTTGTTATGCAAGGAATGTCTTTGATGGGGCTTCAGTGTGGAGGAAAAGGCGTGAAAGTCTAATCCTTTCCCACAGGCCTGCCAGCGCCAGCTCAACCAGCAGCAGACAAAGACCCTGAGCACGCACACACACACACACACACACCACATGCCGACACACACTATGTAACACATATGTTACACCATGCTTTCACTTTTTCTCTCTACTGATATTTTCACTTGACACGACACACACACACACACACACAGTAAATAATATATATACCTATGTATTTATATATATTTATAAGTATGTTGTGAATATGGTGCAAATGTCCATCTTTTAGATTAGATTAGATTCAACTTAATTGTCATTGTACATGTCACAGGTACATGGCAACGAAAAGCAGATAGCATCTAACCAGAAGTGCATAAACAGTGAAAACCATAAATCTGAATGTGAATATACAGGTATAAGATGATATATGAATATTGACAGTATATACAGGGTATGAGGTGATATGAATATTTACAGTATATACAGGGTATGAGGTGATATTAATGTTTACAGGATGTACAGAAAGAAAGTGCAGAAAGTGCAGTTTGAATATATCGAAGTGATCTCAGTTATTTCAGTTCGGACCAGTAATAGTGGTTTAGGAATAGTGTTGTGACTTCAGTCTGTTAAAGGTCTACAGGAAGTGCATTTGAGGCTCGTATCAACATATAGTTTATTGGTGAAGCTAACCGTGTGTTCACCAAAGTAACTGCTGTGATGTGGCAGCATACTGACATCACGGCAACAGTCCAAGGGGAACCTGTGGCATTAGCTGTTTATTGTAGCATGTGACGATGGACGGGAGACAACCAAAGATCTGGTCTCAGATCAGCCTCAGGGGCGCTGCATGGTTTTCCTGCTGGTCTTCTTTCTGCGCACCGGAAACCGGAAACCAGCGTATTGTTAAAGCTGAGAAGAACGAGAAGAACCTGAAAGAGGGTCTGCAGACTATATGGTGTTTCTAACGGGCAGTAATGATTTTACTGTTCACCTTTACTGTCTCTGACTAACCGGTCTGACTCGTGTGATTTGTCCTGTGTGACTTCTGTTTAGGGATGTCGGTGTGTTCACAGATCGAGGGTTCTCATAAGTGATTGAAACATTGGCCTCACCACTGAAAATAGTGCAAATCACCACTGGTTTGTGCAATAATGGAGGAGCAGTCTGAAGAGAAGTCCAGTCAGTCCAAAGCGGACCCTGGGCGGTGGGTTGGCCCGGGGCTCCTCACCGCTGCACACAGAACCAGCTCGCACTTCTTTGACATGCTGTCACAGGTAAGTGTTTGTGGTCTGAGAGTAGGGGGAGACATTACTGAGCACACCACATCAAACACACGGGGAAGCATTTCCAGGATCCATTCTGCAAGAGGCGGGGGGGGCTGTCTGCTCCTGCTGCACTTTGATCATCACACAACACAACAAATATCTGTCTGTCTAAAGAAACCAGGGCACAATCTGAAGCCCCACACCACCACCCAAACATACCCACGAGCACCCAAATCTGTGAACGTGACAAACAGGAGGGAACTAGTACAACAGCAAACAATGCACGGCATTGACGCTTCATGAGGAAGTAAACTTAACTCTTTAAAACTGTAGTCTTCTTACACAGCGAGGTCTCGTCTGGACAGACCGTCAAATGTTCAAATCAGAAGATAAAAAACACAGAATGACCTCCTTAATGCTCTCCAATGAAAGAAAACCTTGCAACATGCACATAAAGTAAGCTGATTGGTTCTGTGGGCGCCCCCTGGTGGCCCCAGCAGCCACTTAGTTCACTGTTCTTGTGTTTCGGTGCTCCTCGTGTTCTTTATTGAGGGTCTGACATCGTCAGCTTTACAGCAGGTCACTTCCTCCCATTTCAAACACTAACACCACTGTTCCCAAGGAGCATCTTTAGAAATCCCAAGTTAAAAGGAGAAGTCGTTCTGTTTCCACAACCGTCAGCAGATCCAACGAAAAGAGCCAAAGCAGCAGTGAACGTATCCCAGCCTGAAACCTCTTCTTACACGTCAGGGAACTTCTTCCACGGTTAAGATGCCTCTGCACCAACGTCCAGAGCTTTTATAAACACAGTTAAGTTCATCTTACAGCTTTTAACCACATGGCACATCCTTCATCATCATTTTCACGTGACTTAAGTGTGGAGCTTGAGTCATCTTCGTGAGGAAGTCCATGAGATGCAGTTCAAAGCTCTGGAAAAAGCTAGTAAGTTGACCTCAATGAGTGATCATAAAGAATGATGTTCCAACTCATATAAACATGATCTAATATCTATATATGTGTATAAATGTTTGATCCCACTGAATGAAACTTGTATCTAAAGTGTGTCTGCTGTTCTGTATGAACATTTTTTATTTAGATACAAGTGCCCCCCCCCCTTGTGGGGCTGTTGCTGTGCTTGTGGTGAAATCCGATGCCTCCATTTCATTCAGAGGGCTTTCCTGCTGCCGGCCGGCCGGACGGCTGCATTTGTCACCACTGCTTTTCATGTCACCACTCACCACCTGCTCCCCACATTCCTCTACATTCTCTCAAAGACCCCAGCCCCCCCTGCTCTTCCTCCACATCTTTCTCCTCTCCTCCTCCACCTCCTTCTCTCTTCCTTTCCTTCCTCCTCTGATTATTATTCCTCTGACTCCGTACACTTTCTCCTCCTCCTCCCTTTACTACAATCAATTCATTCCTTTTCTTTCTTTGGATTCTTCATTTGAAAATTGCAGTGTTTGCCTTTGATTTTTCTTTTTACTTTGAAAGGGTACAAGTCGTACTGAAACACTCATCTGAATGCAGCGCCTCTCATTTGGCCCCTGTCCTCCCTCCAACCCCCCACCCCCTCCTCCACCCTGCCTCCCTCTTTCTCTTTTCGCCTTCAGAAGCTGCCGACCAGAAGACAGCGTTCACCTGCTGCCTGACACTGCATAAACCAGCTGCTACTGTACCCCCCCCACACACACGTTGGGTTATTGTCAGTGTGAGTTTGAACATGGAATAGAAAGCGGGCCGGGTGACAAAGACTGAGAAAGTCCCTCTGGTGCCTCCTGATGCCATTGTTGTTGTTGTTGAGAGAGTGTGTGTGTGTGTGTGTGTAGCAACATGTATACACTCTGTACAGCCACTGTTCACTGCAGAGGTTGGTGACCTGGTTTCATCCAGAGAGAGGAGCAGGGTTCACCATTACTGCTGGGGGGGGGGGGGGGGGGGGGGGGGGGGGGGGGGGGGGGGGGGGGGGGGGGGGGGGGGGGGGGGGGGGGG
>JAVQJL010009954.1:0-47767 GCA_036024295.1 Nannoperca obscura | reverse complement strand
TCAAAGTGCTGTACAGAGAAAAGGACAAAAAGAAAAAGCAATAGTTAAAACTATATAATTATAATTCAAACAAAAAAATATATGCTAACAATAAGCATATACGCATTGACTTCTATGTCAGAAATGTCAAAAGAAAACAGGGTTTTTCATCATTTTTGCTGGTGTATTAAAGCACAAACTAGTTCTAATGAAGAGATTAGTTGTAACTATTTACACAGAGTAACTGCCAGGTGTAACTGTTGCGTGGCTAACTGTCAAAGCTAACGTTAGCTTGCTAATATATTACCCGTTTCGAGTCAAGAGTAAAAGATCAGACCTGATGCTTGAAATTCTGTTTCATACAGAAGATTTTGAATTATATTTTACATAAATAACACAATATACCTCAAATTATCAAATTGTACGCCAATAATATTGTACTAAAATACCAAATAGCAGTGGTTAGGTTAGCATAGTTAGATATTTGAATGTTACTCCCTCTGACACATATTTATCCATATATTCACATGTGAATAAAATCAAATAATACCTACATTAACAAACGATTGGCAAGTTGTTTAATATGTCATTTGACCTCCTAAAACTGTAGAATTTGTATATTTTTTTAACGGTTTGTGTTTCTTCAGTGACTTTCTGATTACATAGTTAATTGCTGTTAATTTGACGTTGCCAGAAATCTTTCCTAGCTACCAATGTATACATTACTAAAGCCTTTGCTAGCTATGGCATCCCTAGGTTTTAATAGTGCAACCTGATTAAGTAAAGTACTAGTTTAAAACTAGTTAGTAGCTGCTAAGAACTTACAACCCAGTCCAGGACTCTCGAGGTGTCTCCATTCTTTTACTCAAATGTTTCTACATCCTGATTGGTGTATGAACATAAATGACATCACTTGTTTCTAACTGACCCCCATACACTTTAAACTGGTCTAAAGAAAACAGGGAAAAAAGAAAAAGCCTATAATGTAAAATAACCCCAACTGTTCCAAATCTATCAGAACATTGTGCAATCTTGTGCGGTCCAATTGAAGTTGATTGAGAAAAGAGGCTTTAAAACATTACAAATAGGTCATGATGACAAACACTACTCCTACATGATTTTCTAAATGTTTTGCATACACCTAACTGTTGGAGTGCTCATTATTAATTTAGGTTGAGCATATTGCAAGGGATTCTGCTCGCATGGACATCGAAGGGTATTTTATCATTCATACCCAGAGAGGAATGTGTTTCTTTTAAGAACGAGCAGTAGCCTCACAGTATCTTCATTAGTGATTGATGGATCAGTGTGTTAACACACACACCTAGCAGAAAATTCTATCCATAAAATCAGATGAGAGTTTCTCCTCTCTTCGCGGCTCCACTAGCTCTCTGGCATTTCCTGGAGCGCGGAGAGTCTGGCTGAGAAGAATAGATGGTGTGCATTATAATGAACATGGGCTGACACCGCCTCATCCATCATTCCACCCAGGAAAATTATAGCAGTGCCAGAGAGAGGGAGAGAGGGAGAGAGAGAGAGAGAGAGACTTTAAATCACAGAACATCTATAGGTCTAACTCTTCTTAGACTGTCACCAGCCCATCGTTGTTGTTTTTTAACTGCCCAGTCCACTTGTGATTTTGCTCTCAGAAGGAGACTGTCTGTTTATCTCCCTGTCAGTTCACTGTATACCCACTGTAACTCTCCTAATGTATATTTCCTTCAATATGCTTCTGTCTGTTTCCACTTAAATGCTTGTTCTGTGTACTTGCGAGTCAGACCGCATTCTTTTTTTTTCATTACTGGGGAGATTATTTTGCTTATTGATTAGTCTGTCGATTATTTTTAAGATGAATCATCTTTAAAATGGCAGGAGATGGTGGAAAACGGCCTTCAAAAGATCTTCTTTTGTCCGATCAAACAATCCAAAACCCAAACTTGTTCAATCTGCAATGACTGAAAACATAACAAACCTGAAACCAGAGTATGTTTGGCATTTTAAGCCTTATGGATGGCAATGCCGGTCTGTTGGTTGTTTCAGTCGGTCCACCACTTTGGTTTAGATTTAAATATCAAGACAACAATTGGATGAATTGCCATGAGATTTTGCACAGACAATCATTGATTGGATTGGATTCTTATTGGATTGATTGTCAACAATTTTGAAGCTGTCATGGTCTCCAAAGGATAGACTATAACAGCTTTGATTCCCTCACCTTTCGTGTAGCGCCATCATCAGGTCAATATTTTCTGTTGTTTAATACTTTGGTTTATGACCGAATAAACACTAAATTCAGGATTGCTAACTTACTCTACAGTCTAGTATAACATATTTCAATATGTTGCTGTTTTCATTTGTCTGTTCTGCTTTGTGATGATAGATGTTCCTTCCTTCTGTACTTTACCACTAATGACTGTAGTGTAACTGTCTGTTGGTAAAGGATGCACTCCACTAACCATGATCCTCTCTCCCCTGTGAGCCCACTACATCCACTATAATTCATTCTGATACTGGTTCTGCTCCTGTGGGATTTTATGCACATTTCTCAGCATGCCAAAGATTTGTTTTTGGGCACTGACACACAATTAAATTACACTGAGCACTCTTGTGCTTTTTGGGCTTTTTAATTAGTGTTGTCATATCAAAGGACACACTGGAGGTGACAGTGTGTTTGTGTACCTGTTCCTGTATGTGTGTGTGTGTGTGTGTGTGTGTCTCTGAGTCTGCCTATTCGTGCATGTTCATCTGTGATCTCGAGTGATTCACTCAAGCACTGTGTAGACTGTTGTAATGGTGTTTCCGCAGCATATTGATTTCACGATGAGCAGACGATGTCTTTGTGAGATAACTCGAGAGATGGGAAATTAGATGTTATCTCATATGAACAGAAGACGAGGAATCATATGGTATGTTACCTGATTTTGAAATGAAGTGAAGCTGTCAAACTCACTGATGCACAGATGACATGTCTGCTGCGAGCCGCCTCGTGTGTCGCAGACATGGGTGATTACCACAGAGATGCTGTAACTAGTAAATCAAGTGCAAGATGGGAAACAAAATATAGATTTTAATTTAAATTGCAAATAGAAGCTTAAAGTTATGCAGCATAGGAGATAGCCTGAAGGTTAGAGCAAGGCTTTTAATCCCCTGTTGCCCCAGTAAACCTCCTCTGTGGCCACTATAGAAACCTGGTTGTATTGCATATTTCAACTTGCAAGTAGAAGAATATAGCCCAAGCCGTGTGCTACACTTTCATGTAGAAATAATACCACAGATAGTGTGCCTTAAGTGACCAGCCAGCATTTCCACTTGGCTGCACCCTCTGATGCCACCTGAACAGAATTCAGCAGGAGCCTTCGAGCTCCTCATACATAATGTATTGCTGAGGGTTTGCTCAGTTTTTCATGTTCTCCTAATTCATTTCATAAAGAGAGAGAGAAAGATAGAGAGAGAGCTCTGTCAGCATGCAGAGCACACAACCTGTATCACACTGTACACTGTCTAATCAGGAATCACCGCTGACAGTTCTTTTGTTGAAACAAGTGCTGTCATGTTGCTTTTATGTTTAGCTTAAATCCATATTAAGCCAATACATATTGATCCACATGAATCTGAACTATTCCTGTTATCATTCCGTCAATATAAAGGTCTGGATTTGCGGATGTATACTGTAATTTGCTAAAAGTATCTTTACGTCACAGAGAACTGGTTGTTTTGTCATAATATCATTCATTTAACTTAACTTATGTTTATGTCTTTTGTGCTGATGATTATATTGTTAGAGATTTTTAGCTTAAATATTGTATTTATCGTCTTTATGCATGTTTAAGTTAATTGTATCCGTATGTTGCTTTCCTTGATTTTTTTAACGTTACTATTTAAAAAGAAATCACTAACTACAATACTAATGTGCTAATTTTATCCCCTTTTGGAGTAAAGAACTTGATGAAATCAGCATAACAGTGTATACCCGCACAATCTACCATGCTCTTTGTCTTCACGTTTCAGAGACAGAAACTGAAATTTATTAGTTTAATGCTCAGTGACACGGCTCTTGCCTTGCCCTTCATTTTTTATGTTGTCTTCCCTTATTTCTTTTGTGGCGTGATTTGATGTGCTGTGATTGTCTTTTGTTTCTCTTTTGCTCACAGCATAAAATCATTCATGAAAATCAATCCAAACATAGCCCGCTCTTCTGTTTCTCAAAACGTAGCCTTCTGCTGACCTCAATAAATCGACCAGTGAGCGTCAAACATTTCAGTTAGTGCCCTTAAAGTGGCCTTTCCACAAACATAGTCCTTCACTAAAGGGGGGCACTGAGAGCTTTGTGTGTGTGTGTGTGCGTGAGAGAGAGGGAGAGAGAGAGAGAGAGAGAGGGAGAAAGAGAAAGGAGCAAGAGCATTGTAGTACCCACCATTGTAGCATAAAAGAATTATGGCCCATTGACCATTACTAATGATTGTGTCTGATCATTGTAGTTTATGTTATTTTAAGGAGAGGGATCAAATGAAAGACTAAAGTGAAGAAGTCAAATAAAATTGTATCTAGTTGCTGATGCTTTTAGATACATGAATCATGGTTCCCAGAGGATGAATCCCACTGTCCAATACTTTGTTTTATGACCATATAGCTGAGAAACTAATGACATTCCCATCAGCCTCACCTGTACTTTGTGTTTATTGCTAATTAATGAATGTTAGCATGGTAACAAACTAAACTAAGTTGGTGAACATGGTAAACATTACACCTACTTAGCATCAGCATGTTAGCATTGTCATTGTGAGCATGGTAGCATTCTGACAATAGCATTTAGCAAAAAGCATCCCTTTGCCTAAGTACAACCTTACAGAGCAGCCAGCTAGCATGTAGACTCCTCTTTCCAACCATGCATGCATTTTTTATTCCTGTTTATCCTGTCCTGTTCAAGGTTGGCTCAGTTCAGCCCCCTCTGACCATGATGGGCTTGGCTTGGCACTGGGCAAGAAGCCTCTCCATTCCCCAATCTCCCATTGTAACTTCTGCCAAGTTTTTCCCCTCAGCCAAGGACCTCTGCACCCAGTGCCACATTGGTCTAGTGGCACGTCTTACCTACAGTATTCATTCGGCAGCCACTGCTTTAATTCCTGTTCACCTGCTGCTGCAGGTTTTGTATAGTCTTCTCCAGTATCCTGAGGCAGCAGATATTATCTGATCTCAATTTGAAATCTTCACATAGCACAAAAGCAGTGAAGAAATCAGAGCTCCGTTTGCTCTGTTAAACCACCTTTTAGCACCTGTTCCTTTAGCAGGTCAGGTGCCTTGAAATGGGCAGGTGCTTGAGAGAAACAATGGAGGCTAAAGAATAAGAGCCAAGAAGATGCCCACCCCCCACATTGTTATAAAGTGCAGCAGCCTTCATTGCCAATCCTGGATTACATTTTGTTTAATATAAAATGCTGAGCAGCATAGAAAGGGCTTCACATGTTAATCTATCACTCTGAACACACTTTTTTTTTTTTAAGTCTGGAAATCCAAACAAGGCAACTCAAACGGGAGCTCCAGCTGAAAGCCAAGCTCCTCCACTTTGTACTTATATGGACCTTACAGTTAAAGCAAGAATAGAGGATTACAACCGACATTATGAAAAGAAATGAAGGCATTACATCACTTTCTCTGTGTTCAGGACATATTTTAATGGAACAGGATAATGCATATAAGTTCGGACAACAAATACCAGGGGAAATTATTTTAACATAACCTTGTAGCAAAACCAAAAATGCGTATGGACAACAAAATGTGTACTTTTTTACGCAGCTTCTATATATTTGATATGATGTATTAGGCAGACTTTCTTCTTTTTAATGGACTCATGTTCAGTTTATGTTCAATAATATATATAATCCGGTTTTGTGTTACCATGTGAAAAGAAAATGTAATTACGTTTTATATTGTGGCAAATATATCACTAATTTTACATTTTTCAAATTGCATTATGCTCTGTGATGTAATTACACACCTTTTGCAAATAATGACTTGGTCCAGCATGTGCAGCGTAGTTTAGGAATTTTGTATCTTTAGTGCACACGTTGCACACTACAATGTAACCCCACAAACTGTATATAAAATAAGGCAAAAGTGACAGATATTTATGTTTGCTTGTCCTGAGTGAAGGCTTGTTTTTCTGCATCTGGCTGTGTAGATATCAGTGTGGTGTTGTGGGGGTGGAGGCAATTGAAAGCCTGGGAATTCCTGAAAAAAAAAAAAAAGCAGTGAGACGAGTGAGAGGGAGAGAGGGAGGTCTTTTGGCCACTTGTGGCCTTCACAACCCGGGCACAAATCATAGAGGGACATGGCAATCTGAGTGACAGATGAACAATGATCCCATTTTGCACCCCCCCTGTGAACAGGCCCATCCATCATGGGAAGGGAGATTAATTCAATTCATCAGCTTTTTGTCTCCTTGGGCCCCCTAATGCCACCTGATATGGCTCAAAGGGGACTTATGTTTGTGGATTTGATCCGAGTTCGCTTGCTTGACACTGAATTAAAGCAGTACACTGGTTTTGCCAACAGCCTGCCAGCCAATTCTGCCATAACTCTGATAGAGATGAATTCTTATGAAGAGGAAAAGGTTTGCCAAAGGTAGTGAAAAAATAAACTAGTGTTTGCAACGCCAGAGGAGCTTTGGTGATACAAGGGCTGGTGGTTACATAGGAAAATACAGGTCCTGTAAATATTTCATAGAAAACAACTAATGAAAAAAGCTGAATCATCTCGGTAGGAATTTAACTTTTATTCAAAATTGATCAAGGCACAGAACATACAGATCCCTTTAGGCCTATTAGACACTGGCAAACGATATTCATACAGTGAGCCACCTATGGCTCAAGAAGTCTGGGTAGTTTTCTCTCTGTTGGCCAACAAAATAATATGCTCCCTTTCTAAATATATAAGCATAGCAGAAATATGAATATGGTAAATGGCCAGAGATCCACTGCTTATCTTAGATTAATCCAAAACTACATTTTAAAAGTTATGCTCTCACATACATAAAGGACCTGAAGCCTAACCAAAGTTGGGGTCATGAAATGTATGCTTATAATCCCAGATCAGTGAGCCAATCCACTGGTGTCACTTCTTAAAAAGTATAATCTTACTGTATAGTAAAATACAGGGCTTTCCATTGTTCACAGCTGTTGTCTGTACAATTGTATAGGTGGAGCATGGCACAAACAATGTTAGTGATGACCTCTAGTGGCCATTACTGTAACTAAATATTTGTCTGAAATAAAAGTTGTCTGAAAGACAAGCAGTTAAGTCAAACCAATATTTGTATTTCTGAGACCGATAGATAGGAGTAGATATATAAATATGGTCCGTTATGGTTGCCAAAAGTACAAAGAGAGAAAAAGTTGAATTTCAATATATTTAAACCTTTAAGTACAATTCAATACACATTTACACTACTTTTTCTTTGAGCAAATAAGCAGGTTTTGACAATCTTCTAGAAAGATTTGGCTGAAGAACCAGGAGCATCTTATCAGGAAATGTGTATTAACAGAAACTCCCATTGATGACCAGACTTCTGATATACTTCCTTGTTAGAGGTCATGGTAGTTAAGAATAATAAAAAGTAAAAGATCCCACTTGAAATTTACATTCCGATTTCTGTTTGACACTGCCACACAGCGATTTACAAATGAGACTCCTCGAGAACAGTTTCTACAGAAAGCTCACCATTTTTATTTCAAGCATAACCCCCTTTCTGCGGCCGATAGTGAATCCTGCCTCCTCTCCAGAAACACAGGTAATAGGCCATGCACACAAATCCCACTATAAACACCAGCAGGACGATTACTACCAGGATGATCTTCCACACCGCTGATGCTTCTCCTGCATCTGAATCTATCAGGAAAAGAAAAAAAGCACTCTGAATGTAGTCTGAAATGGACAGTTTTGAAAGAAGACTATGGTGAAAGCTATTGACATGTTGAAGGCATGATGTTCTGGACTAGCCCACCTTGTTCCTTCAGGGCATAGGACTCTGGAGTGGTCATCAAGTTCTGGACCTCAGACATAATCACTACCTCAACAGCTTCTGGTGGGCTCTCGAGCCACATTCTCTCCTCTACCGCTAGTCCATAAGTGTCTTCGTATTGTGGATTCTCATCAGCGATAGTCCCTTGCCCCTGGGTGTATTGAGGAATGCCTTTAAATATTCATATGTGAACATGTGCAGTCATTTCAGCAGGATCCTTCACAAATCAAGTTGATCAAAACCAGAAGAGGAATTTTACATTTTTCTTCTTACCTGACTGACCAGCTGATGGGGCCAAAAGAGCCAAGAACACAAGATTAAGAAAAAACATGACTGTGCCCACCAGTGCCAGGCCTTCCTTCGCCTTTTATGTGGGCACTTCATCTATGGGATTAGCATCAGCTGTGGCCTCCTGACTCAATCAAGATAAATTACTGCAACTGGGCTCTCAAATCGCCTGTTCTGATGTGCTTCTGAGTGCTTCCATTTCATTGGCTAAACCGCCCTTTGAATTACACCTTTTTCATCTTAAAGTGACGGCAGGTTACTCAGGAAGTGGAAACTGTTCCTGCACAAAGAGCAAGTTGTTATGCTGCCACTCGAAATCACACTGCAGAAAGATGTTCTTGTAGGAAGGCTGTGATGCAGAACTGTGTTTAGATAATACTTTAATATTCTTCACAAAACATGAACTGTCATTATTTTCCAAAGCACAAAGTGGTTCTTCTTTATTTGTCCATTTTTGTACTTTAAAATGATAACTGCAGGAATGATGAATAAACAGACTTTTCAAGGACTTGACACATAAATGTATTATTGATTAGTTGTTACTGTTTTATACTGTGATTTGTGATGTTTAAAAGAAAATCCACACATACTTGTCATTACATCATTTATTTCACTAAAGTTTCACATGTTTTCTTCCCCTTATTGTTCCAGAAGTTGTATTAGGTGTTCATTGTAATGAATGGAGCATCAGCTTTCAACAGTTGCTTTCACATTTGAAAAATAATTTCCACCTTGTGAACTACAGTAAACGGAACAAAGTTTGAGGTTTGACAACTTCTTTTTTCAGTTAAGGCTGAAAATGTGACTCATAAAACCCACATCCGAAGACTGCCACATGAGAAATCATCAAAAATGTTCAAACAAGTAAACCAGTCCTTATCATTCGCAGCATGCAACAATAAAAACAGTGATGTTGAGATTTAATATGAATATATATATTGATTTATTTTAACTAGAGATTAACTAGAATATGCTTTTTTCAGTGATGACATTGTGACATTGTCACAGCAGAAAAAGCACTCAAAGTTTTCAAAATGTTTTCTTTCAGCATCTCTTTCCATGACAAAGTGAACCACATCCTTGATTGCCAAGACAAATAGTGTGACACAAACACATTAAACAAAAGTTATTGCTAAAATGTTACACTGGTGTATACGGACACAATAACTGGCAACAATAACCAATTCCCAATACAGTATGTTCCTCTTTGTCTTAATGACACCTCGTCCACATTTCAAGCTACACTTTGCATCAGATTTCCCTTCTTATTTCACAACATTTTAACATCATGTAACCTTGTGTAACACAGATGATTTTTTTTAAAGTGGGAGAACAATCCACGTAGTTTGCCAAGCTTTCGTAAGTACGCGACGACTTGGTTCGCTTGCATAGTTCAGCATGAGATACAGTATATCACTTGGCTCCTCAAAGAAAACCGTTGGAAATAATATAGACATACAGTATCTGTACGTTTCTAAAATAATGCCTTAAATCCTTTTCTGCATAGGCACTGACCGCCACAGGTATTTGAGAAGTTCAACACTAAATTTAACGTGCTAGATGGCAATCTTTACTCTTCTGCATCGAGGAGGAAAACCTGTTAAAACTGTACACCCAAAGCTTAAAGCTTGCTTGGATGAATGTGATATTTTAAGGCCTGGTGGGTTAATCTATTTTTTTTTATACTCTAATTTATCCAAATTGTATACATGAAGTATACAATTTGGATAAATTAGAGTATTAAAAAAATAAATAGCAATATGGTATGAAAACATACTGAGCCAAGTGGAGTCAAAACAAGCTCGACTCCTGATGCTGGCATGTCTAACATTTTCAGACTGAAGAAGTTACACTGCATTAAGATTGTCTGACCACAAACCTGTTGACAAACAGTTTTGGATATCGGTGAGAACTAATTCAAATGCTTGTGAGGAATCTTTTGCTCCCACGACCAGCAATAAGGTAGAATTAAACAAGATGCTCTTGAAAGATATATTCCAAGTCAAATATATATTTGTTTTCAGAAAGAAACAAATAAAAAGAATAACTGTTAAAGACTCATTTTAAGTGAGTAATCAATAAGAGGGACATTATGGCAAACTAGCTTTCATTACAGTACCACTGAATATGGCTAATGAACACAGAAAGAGTGGACATCTGGTCATGAGGTGAGCCACAGCCCACAACTTTCTGTAAAGAGGCTCACATGACACTGTATCACCTGCTGAAGAATACTTTAAGCAGCAGGATGTTACTGTGTCAACTGGAATATTTATAGATATTTCATACTGTTAAATTGCTGTCTAAACATTTGTTGGTGTCGCTACCCAAATTTCCCTGAGAGGTTATAGTATTATAGTGTAGTTCTTTATAAATTCGTAAATAGAATAGTATTTTACTATATGTATCTTTGACTAACTGTGGAGTCTTGCTGCATGAAATTCTTCTTCACGCTTCTTAAGTGCTTGACAGTGGTGGATAACCAGCACAGGTCTACATAGACCGGACTGGTCTCTACCGAGGAGGGGACAAAAATTGTCCTCCATGATCCAGCCTCACTTGTGCTTCTCTTCTTCATTGTAGACCTTCCGAAGGCTCGAGTCCAGCAGAAAATCCACCGACCTACAGGGTACAGAAAGGGGAAGCGCTGTGACCTACGACACGTAATACAGCATTTCTAAATCCGTTTCATTAAGCAGAAGTGATCTATGACAACTCAACTTAGAGAAGTTGTTTGTGCAGATCTGTTGCTTTATTTGTCGCTTAACGAGGGCACCTCTAGCAATAAAGCTTCATGTGTAACTACTATGTTGTTGTTGTTGTTTCATCCAAACGTTTGAGAATGTTTAAATATAATACTATTATTTGTACTACCCTCTCTTTTTGTGTCGGACACACAGAAAATACTTGTTCGATTCATTTATTGCTGGTTTTCATTTAACGTGATTTGTTGACAATATGAAAAATATAGAATCTCACCAGATGTGCCTTTTCCCATTGTATGTAGTGTAGATAGATTACATAACAACATATGAGTGTTGAACTGAGCTGTCAGTACTGACTAAAACAGCTAATCATGTGTGAGCAGCCTAACCCTTGAAATCAAATCTTACATAATGGGCAACATCTATATTCCATGCGCATACAAAGAAACAAACACCAACCTGTCTATAGGAGTGATGATGAAGGGGATTGTAGAGAGGCCTATAGCGGTGGTGGTCCACTTGCGGACGGGCAGGGGCCACTTGGTGGATCTGCCCAGCAGGTAAAGTGACGCAGCGCACACGCGGTTAATTGTGAAACCCGGGATGATCACGGAGGCGAGGGCTTGCCACACAAACGTGTCCACCACTGCCACAGCTATCCGCGTCGTCTTCCCCGGGTTGTCCCCGTGGGCCTTGAGGAGCAGATGGAGGATGAGGAAATGGGGGTAGTCACAGCAGGTTTTCAAACACAGTGGATAATACACAAAATAATCGCATGATTTATTCATAATGACCTGAATATCTAGTTTCTTTCTATTCAGTTTCTAATTGATCCTCTAAGACAGTCCTGATGCAGTAAACGTATCCAGTAAGTCACAAGAAAAGCAGCCAAGATTAAAGGAAAATCTAATCTTAAAACAACTTTATGTAGCAGAAATATTTTTCCCTCTTTCTGTTAATGCACCTCGTGAGCCCTCAGATTTCTCTTGTAATGCCTCGTAGGGGCCCAGATACGAATGTTGGTAACCAGTGATCTAAGATGATGTAGACCTGATATTTAGTGTTTCCCCCTTTCTCATTACATAATAACGGAAATGTGATCATTAATATGATTATTAATGAAGACAAACACATCCAAATGGTAATTTCTCACCACAGCTGCTTTCTTCCCTTTGTCCACAGCATCAGCAGTAACGTACGCAGTGGCCACAGCATAGCTGCCCCATACAAAACTCACTGGTACCAGAGCACGAAAAGCCTCCCCGACCTCATTGGCATAGCCTGTGGGAAAACATACACACATGAACATAAGACTTTAACCTTCTTGATCTCCCCTAAATGCATCATAACCTTAGTTAGCCACACCGCTAAGAAGTGCTAAACCTTGAGTCTATAAAAAAAAAAAATCATTAATCTGTGACTAGGCATTGTATTAAATATTCAAAAGCTTTTTTCAGTGAGTAGTCGTTTGATGTGTGTGAAATTGCAGTGTTTCCTAATTCAAGTACATATATCCTGAAACATGCAAGAGGCTAATAAACCTCCTCTTCATCTCCGACATGGTGAAAATGGAGGGCAACATTTGGAAAATGATGCAAGACCCATTCCACAGGGGCTGAATGACTCAAACGCCCTTGATCTCTTATTAACGAGTCACCTGTGCCGTATGCCACAGTACATGTAAATGTACACACGGGAAGTATTCTCTTTGGTTCAATGACGACAGAACTATCAGAGCGTGGCAAAGTCAAATTCTGCTGCTTGTCTCAATTTCTGGCACTGCTGGCAAACCGGAGGCTGCTGTGCCGGAGGAAGCACTCACTTTACAAGCAACCATGTCGCAGCCAATGAAGCGCTGCTTGGTGACAGATTATTTCCTCCCTAACAGTGCTCCTTGGCTAAATAAATCAGAAACAATCGCTGGAAGTCTATGGCTCACTTTCAGTGCCTGTAGTAACTTTGTGATGATGATACATTGTTTATTCCATTCCATTTAATTTTCATGCGATTTCTTTCCACTAAAGCTAGCTAGATTTCTTCACTGTCCCCACGGACAAGTTTAAATTGGCTTCTTCCAAACCACACCTCTGGCTTACGTTTCATACGTCATTTCCTTTGAGGTGTACTTAGGCGCCTGTAACGAGCAGTTAGACGCCCACATCGGTAATTTATGCCCAACGTTTTCACTAACGTTGTTTTTTAGATGTCTTTTTGAGGCAACCCTCCTCATGAATATGCATGAGTTCCTTGATTCAAGGTCCCTCATTGGCCACAACCAGAAAATACATGCCGGTCGGTCTGTAATACGTTGTTCGTTAATAAATGCACACTCCTTTGGAAAAACAGCGTAGTGCCCTGCAGCGCTTCTCAGTTTTGAGTTGGACTTTGCTTGATCAACACATTAAATTCATACACTTCTTCACTTCAGCCAATCACATCAAGATCTGGTGAGGAAATATAAGTGGATTATAAGAACAAAGATTTTTATCTTGTCATGCGTCAACTAAAATAATCAGTTATTTAATCTCATACAGCAGCAGCATTGTGGGCTTGAAATGAACAAATGGTGCTATCATAGTTTGAGTACATATAATGTATTATGATAAAATTGAGTTATATAGTGTTCATATAATAGAGTAATACTTCTCTTATAGTCAGTCTGTGCAGGGCGGCCCATGCTGGAGTTATCACCAATAAATCTTGCTCTAAGGGAGGGATCAGTGTCAATACTAACCTTATTAAGCGGGTCAGGTATCGGACATGACAGGACTGATCCACATTAAATATTGTGAATTACAAACTCCGCACTGCCCAGAACCACAAGGACATATTCAGGACACTTTCTCAGGAAAAAGACAGAGAGGCAAATTCTGCACATCCAAACTAAAAATCACAGTGTGCAATAAGCGCATATAAAAAGACGATTTGAGTTTGAGAAACAAATCGTTGCTGTTAGCATCAAACCCAACATCCCGATCAAGAGAACATGTGCATCTCACATGCAGGCGCTATACGCGATATGTTCCTGGTTTCCTAATTCTTCCTAGAATGAGAGAACGAGAACTAGCTATCAAGTTAAAGCTTATAATGGATGTGAAGTGTAGGGCTGCAGCTAACGATTACTTTCGTTATCGATTAATCTGCCAATTATTTTCACGATTAATCAATTAATTAAGCATTAATTTAAAAAAACAATGTTCATTCACAATTTCCCAAAGACTCTTCATTTATTTGGTAAGAAATGACCCAAAAAAAGCAGCTAATCTTCCAATTTAAGAAGCTGGGACCAGCAAATGTTTGGCATTTTAGGCAAAATAGTTGGCAATAAATTTTGTTTCAATCGACTAAACGATTAATCCAATAACCGTTGCAGCTCTAGTGAAGTGGTACCGTTAAAGAATATCAGTTTATATATCATGCACTCTCAACGTTTTTGAACTTAAAACAATGAAAACTGGAAAATTCAAACAGAATTTTCAGAAGATCAGAGCCTAACAGTTGTTGCTCTTATCTCTATCCTTTGTCGGTGTAGGCCTTTTCCACAGAGGACATTTTGACATGTCACAGTAGGAAAAGCTGAATTCCATTTTTCTGCTTCAGCAGGTATCGTGCATGCTGGCTCACTGCCGCGACTTAGTGGTACACTTGACGGGAACAGAGATGTCGTTAATGCTACTCGCAAACACCTGTGGTTTTCCTACTACGACAAGCAAAATGTCTGGCGAAGAGAACAGGACGACTTTATGGAACCCGGTCTGAGCTCCAGGCCGCTCGGTGAACGTGACAGCCAACCTAACAACAACTGGATCTGCAGCTCCAGAAGCACTTGTGTGCACAAGGTGATAAGAGGTGTACTGGTATAATAAAACACGATAACAAGAAGTGTCCGGATAAGATAATCTTCCAGCAAGGCACTTAGTTAATAATAAATCATGCCATGCACTGGCACAGTAGGCTGGGGTCCAATTATGACCTGTGAGCAAAGGCTTCACATTACCCTTTGTGATTCACTATTTGCCCTGAGCCCAGCAGGACACGCAGGTTTGTTATAGAGACTATTGAGAGTGTGTGTGTGTGTGTTTGTGTGTGTGTGTGTGTGCTTTCACAAGATGTTGAAGGCAGGAAACACAAAAACAGAAGAGATTAGATGAGGAATGAAAGAGAGAGCAGGGCGAGGACAAGGTGTGGAGGCTCGGAAGGTGAGTGATAAAAGGAGACGTTCAGAGAGTTCCACTAACAACGACCCGCAGCTTGAAAAGGAGAAACATTAAGCTGAAATGCCTGCTCAAAAACCATATCCAGGTTCGAATGGTGGGTCCACTCATACATTATGTTTGAGGGTTCAAAATGTCTGTGTCAGTAAATATGAGATCTGAAAACACCAGTACATGACATGACAATATTTTCCTGCTCGTTCAGTTGGATAAAATACACACATTTCAGGTTAAATCCAGTCTTTGTTGCATAACCACTACCTGGGGAATCCAGTGCTGCAAAGAAATTCATTCTTGGCTAAATGTGCATAAGGCATGACGTTTAAGGAATGATTTCGAGCAAGAAAATACAATATGCTAAGTAAATGTATTAATATAAAATATTAATATCTAAAAATGGCATGCATAAGAAGAAATGCAACATGAAATGTGACACCTCCTATGTAAAAAGAAGCTTTCCATTTAAAATATCCATATCCATAAGTTGAGCAATACTTTTTAAATGCCAACTCTTTGTGGAGTCTTAACTAGTTTAAAAACACGGCTCATGTTCAGACCAGAATCCCACAAATGTTGGAAACTTTTAAGATTCTGGTTTCATGCTTGTCAATATAGAGATACAAATGCAGAGATTTAGCCGCGCGCGCGGGATTAAAGATGTGAGCAGATAGATTATGATTCTATGCGGGGGATAAACCGATTCACGTGACATTACATGGTCACTGCTGGCCAGTGTAAACTGTGGAGGAGCAGGAGGGGGGACCGCTGCAGTGGGAATGCCCTTCAGCTTTTGTCCCCTCTCAGCTCACTGCGTGACAGTGTGACCGATGTCGCGAACGACCCCTGATGTTTCAATTAGACGACAGCAAGGGAAACGGGCACTGATACGAAGTTGTACCTGACACAGTGAGAGTGTTTCCGTTTTCAGTCTGGTATTGTCAACGGGCGTTTCTTTGTGGTTGTGTGAGTCACTGCCTCAACTTGTCAAACAACTACCTTTACTGTGATAGACCTGAGCTTGAACAGTTGCCGTTAAATACGTTTTGGAAATAGCAAAGCACGAGCAGCGATATTGTCGCTCACTCTTTGACATTGTCTGCGGTAACAAAATGTCAGCCAAGCTGCCAAGTTTGCTATTTATAGAATTTTAACAGAGTAGTTAGCCAGCTATGCTAACCTTTAGCTAGCTAGCGCACAGCTCCGGGGTCGTGACGGCTCCAGTGTAACGTTAACATTACCTCTCTGCCCTGTTCATTTATTGCAGTCTGTTCAGGGAACAGAGTGGAAACACAACGATACATACCTAAGAAGCGGACCCATGTATCGCGATAAATGTCGACAGTTTTGCCAGTTTTTTCTTCAGTGTGATCCATGCCTTCCTACCTTTACTACATCCCCCTACTGTACTAACTACATGAACTTGGTGTGAGGAGTGTAGAAAACCCGACGGACGGCAGGGGCAGTGAAGGGGGCGTGATCGTAACTGGCTGCAGAAACATTCCCAGTCCCGCAACTCCACACAGGGAGGCAGCAAAACCGCTGCACTGCCCTTCATGTGGTGTGTTGTGGTTTTCTTTTCCATTTCACTATTCAAAGATTACAATCACGGGGCTTTGTGGGGAAATGCCCACGAATTCAACAATAACGTAACTAAAGATTTTTTATAGTCTATAAACTTTATATACTGTTTTATGTCCACAGAAGGACTAAATCAAAGCATTTTGCAATCTGGGGACTCATTTTTCTATATAATTTGCATCTTTTTAGTTTTGTGTGGATACATAATTTTTTCAAGAAATGGAAGCAAAGGAAGTAATGTGTTTTTTAAAGAACTGTCCATATGGGCAACTGCGCCGATGACCCATGCCCCCCGGGGCCACGTGTTTTGTGTTCATTTGTTCAATTGCATAATTATTGGGGTCATTTGCACCATTAAAGTGAAGTATGAACTGCATTTTTTAAGGCTTGGCTTGGTTTTTTGATATGGCACTTTCATGGTGCATATTCCCAAATAACCTTGTGTTTAATAGCCACAGACAAACTGATGCACAGCAAAACGGGGGTGGGGTGGTATTCCAGAAGCAGGAATACTGCTTTCTGGGGCTGTTATCTGCAGTCTGCTACTGCATGCCTGAAGCGAACTTGATGAGTACTTTAACAACACAATACATGCACAATGTATAACTTGTGGAAGGAACCAGGGGCAAATATAGGCCAAACGGTTCAATTTTGCCCCGGGGCTCATAGGGCTGTTCTCGAGCCATGGTGTGAGGCGTAGAGTTTAGTAGCTGGCAAAGCCCTCAGTGGAAAGACAGGTCACAGGAAGAGCCTGAGTAAAGGTGGTTGGAAGTGGACTGGACTGTGTTGCTTAGAGCAGGCACAGCCTTTTATTTTATTATAAGAACAGACTGACGTGCAGAGACAGAATTACAGAAATAAGGTAAATATTTCAGCCAATTGATCACCGTGAAAGCAATGTCACAGCAAACTGTTTAAAAAGTACATGATTCTACTGCAGCTCCAGCTTTAATTTAGTCAGCTGGATTATCAAGGGATGAGAAAAGTGGTGTAAAAAAGGCAGAAGTAAACATTTCCCTCAAAGCAATGGTCATTTATAAACTTCCTTTAATACATATAATATTAATGTGCATTAAGGACCACAAAAAAGTCGTGCACTGTACGGGTTACCCAAGGAATACCTGGATTAATATTAGGATTAGGATCATTTATTTCATTTTAATTTATTTGTCTAAATTTCACAATACAGCTCTGCTGCAGTGGATTGCACTCTTCCAATTTCATTTTTTTATTCCACTTTAGAATATCTATATAGCAATTGTAGAGTCCACCCAATTAAAAGCCTCCATTCTGATTGACAATCAAAGGGACCAATGGTGACGGGCCATGCAACACATTGAACCAATGGGAAGGAAGCTGGCGATTTAGTGGGATGAGTTTTGACCTGCGATGGCCGCCGTCAGCAGGAACCCTCATCATTACAGGGAGTCTAAAACACCCTTCAGACGGAAAACAATGCCTTTCAAATCATACTGGACGTTTGCTTTTCTTATTTTTACTGCCAGCCGGTGTTTTGCCGAGGATGATCACGAAATGGAGGAGTTTTTGAAGCGGGAATATTCCCTTTCCAAGCCATACCAAGGTAACACTATCTTGCCCGTTACACCAGAACTGATTTTCAGGGGCAGTCTGAGGGACGAGCGACAGATGTTTCTAGAATATTTCATTTAGCGATCAAATTGCATCTGTGCGTGAGCTCTCTTGCCTTCAAAATATCTTGATCTTTCTTTTAACGTTTTCATTCTTCTTATCTGGTTTTGGATCTTGCTGCTGAAACATTCAGCCAAACAAGCTCTTATACTGTTCCTAACTTCCTATCATACATTACCTTTATATTGTGCTTCATTAAATACCTTCGCTTCAGTGCTTCAGTGCACTGACCTCCCACAACATGAAGGCCCTGGAAAGACTCGTCCTGGAGCAGCTCCGGCCCCTGGTCCAACCATATTCGGACCCTCTACATTCTACACCCTCTATATTCTACTGTTTATTATTCTTTTTTCAATAACTTTATTGAGCAGTGTAACTGTATCAAAAAGCTATTTCCCTTCTGGGATCAATAAAGTATTCTGATTCTGATTCTAAATCTGATTATCTTTGTACCTTTCCCACCCAAACAGATGTTTAGTTTAGTAACAAATCAGAGCCGTTTGGTCCTCCGGCTCAGTGAGTGCTGTGTCAGCTGAACTCATGCTGATGGGAGGCTACCGTTTGTGTTCTTAGGTGTGGGATCCTTAGGCTCCTCCCACTGGGAACTGATGGGAGACGCCATGGTAACCACCGAACAGGTGCGCCTCACACCTGACATGCAGAGCAGGCAGGGGGCAGTGTGGAGCCGCATTGTGAGTATATGCAAGCACTGGTACTGGCATACTGTCGCAGTGCTGTCTTATGATGTGCTAGTGACGGATTAGAAAAAAATGACGGTTTCAGCTAATATATTCACAGCAGTATCCTAATAACCCAACCCTAAAATTCAACATTTCAATGGGGTTGTGTGTGGTTTTCAGCCATGCCATTTGAAGGACTGGGAGATGCAGGTGCACTTTAAGGTTCACGGGCAAGGAAAGAAGAACCTGAACGGTGATGGGTTGGCCATTTGGTACACTAAGGAACGTATGCAGAAGGGTAAACGCAATAGGACTTTTTTTTTCTTATATCATAATCACATTTTTATTTATGACTCAAACGCTGACTTCTCATTCTTTTACAGGTCCTGTATTTGGAAATATGGACAACTTCACTGGCTTGGGTGTGTTTGTGGACACGTATCCCAATGAGGAGAAACAGCTAGAGGTATGCTCGAGTAGCACTGCTTAGCTCTCGCATGCTGTGGGAAAGTATTGTAGGGTCGAAGCCACGGACACGCGCTCTTGCAAGTTTGTGTTAAAGGGCTGTCCTTGTGTTCTTTTGTGCAACCATTTGGAGACAGGCGCAGAAGAAAAGATATACTCCTCGCACACAGGTAACCCGACTTTTGAAACATTTGACCCCAACCATATGTCTAACTTCATTGTATAGCCTCCACTGGTCCTTAAGCATGCTTCAAACATCCTTTTATATCTGCAACAATACTGTGACAGCTTTATTTTGTCCCTGCATGCTCGCTGTGTGGTCTTAATCGGAGTAACATGCATTTTTAAACTGAAAGGTAATGGAGAAAGTATATAATATAGGCCGTACTAGGAATAAAGCATGCGACTGCATGTGACATTCAAGTTAAACAGTCAACAATATACAACAATATAAAGCTACATCATATTTTAGATAGAAATCTTCACCGTTTGCACGGCACTGTTGACTGTAAAAATCAATTCTTGCTGACATGTTTCTGCATGACCCCAGGCTTGGCTGCAAAGTGTGAGCAGCCCAGTCCAAATATTTTCTGGGCAATAAAAGTTTCAATCGGCTGTCAGTGCCACAACAGCGTGTACATTTAAATCCAAAATGTTTCCTCGTGCCTCTCTTTCCCTCCTGTGACCGCAAGAGGATCTTCCCCTTCGTGCTGGCCATGGTCGGGAACGGCAGCATCAGCTACGACCACGAGCGGGACGGTCGCCCCACAGAGCTGGGCGGCTGCAACGCCATGGTGCGCAACCTCAAACACGACACCTTCCTCTTCATCCGATACGTCCGCCGCCGGCTCACGGTGAGAGACGCACACTTTGATCACTATCTTCAGTCATCTACAGTAATAACACTGCTTAACGCAGGCAGACACTGCCTCACGTCCTCAACTCTCCAACATGTTATTAGCACACGCTGGATGGACGGAGTTTGTTTAACCTATATTTACAAAGTGCAGGTTGGGTGAGCATGGGTGCTCTTGTGCAGCAACACCCTGTTTTCGGTTGCATTCAAAAATAAAATAATGTAACAAGTAGACAGACAGAACAGAGCTTTAAACAAAACAGTTGCAAGCTCCACAAAATTATACCCCCATTGTCCAGGGTCGGTTCCAAGAAGAGTAAAACCCAGAGCGTTCACCTCTGTCTTTCAGGTGATGATCGACATCGATGGGCAACACGAGTGGAGGGACTGCCTGGACTTACCCGGGGTGCGGCTTCCCCAAGGCTATTATTTCGGAGCTACAGCCATCACTGGAGACCTCTCAGGTAAACGGGTTGCACTGGCCATAGCAGCAATGCAGTAATGGTGATTGACCAGCAGTACTTTTAGTTTTGCCACTTTTCACTTGTCCCAGTTTAACATACATGATTGAAACTATGTTTTCCTAGTTTCACAGCACCTTTTTGTTTTTCCTAGTTTCAGTTTCTACCTGGTAGAAATCATCATTTTAGGTCTTGGAGCTTAAATGCCTCCTTAAAAGATTCTTTGCTGCTGCCGCTCGACTGTGTTTGCATCATTGTTTTAAAGGAAACAAACAGAGCTGTGTAAAAGATACTGACATTACTGACAAGTGTATTGATGTGTATACTGCTGCTTGTTATACTATGACAGATAAGCAGAGATAACATTAAAATTCAGTTAATTGATCCTTTAAGTAATCACACTGTAGACTCAGTGATAAAGGCAGAATATACTCATTACTGCTTCATTCACAAACATATAAAGCCATTTAGAACATTTTCACTTTCAACAAATGAATCACTGAAAACATTACAGAGGTCTGGAAGTAGTAGTGGAAAAAAGCCAGTGTCGCCATAATTGAAAGTAGTCCCAACCTATGTAGATCTCATATGCTGTTTTAACCCTTAGATTCTGCATGTTCTGTCAAAAAATTAAGCTTTTCCTTATATAACAAAAAAACATGTGTTTTAGTGCATCAGTGAGAACCAAAGAAACACTGTTATTAAACAAGATGTAACAAAAGGTATAAAACTCACGTTGGTTGTTGTCACTGGGCCTTTTGCGACAAAACACATTGCTTTTTTATTGCGAGTAAATATATTTAAAGTTGTCCTGCAATTTGGGATTTTGATATTTCACCACTGAGCCTGAGAATATAATATTTTAGCTTGCACCACTTCAGTCAGAGACAGTGTGCCATTTTATAGCAAATGGTTGCTATAAAATGGTTGTTAGATTTGGGTGCAACGGCTCTGCAATGTGAATTACTTTGATGTGTTTTTCATCTTTCACTTTCTGATTGTCAATTTCTAGATAAACATGATATCATTTCTCTGAAACTCTACCAACTGACGGTGTTGCGGAGTAAAAAAGAAGAAGAGGAGGAGGAAGAGGAAATTACCATACCCAGTGTAGATAACATTGAACTACTCAGATGTAAGACACACACACACACACACACGTTATTGTGGAATTACATGAAGTACTTCTGTCTGTCTGCCACTTGTAACACTTTCCTCTATCTTTGATCACCTTTTGCTCTTATCCTTTCATCCATCCACTTTCTCATTTTCTTTCCCCCTCCTTTAACTCTCTTCCAGTGGGTCAGACTGAAGAAGGGATGAGCAGCGTGGCTATTTTCTTCACCGTGCTCTTCTCCATGCTGGGTTGTATCTTCCTCATCGTCATCGGCCTGGTGTTCTACAGCCACTGGAGCGAGAGCCGGCGCAAGCGCTTTTACTGAGGAGGAGAAAAAAAAAACAAACGTAAGATGGGGACGGCGATGACCACTGTGGTCCGTGGACCCGGCTGCACTGAGGCGAAAGTGAGAAGCTGCTGTCGGCCAGTAGAGCACGGTGGGTTGTTTCGTCCCCAGGGCAACACTCTTTGGACAGGAGATGGAGTAGATGCGTCACCTGCAACAAAGAGCCTTCGTCCCAACTTTGCCGTCGGAAGTCGCGAAGCAGCAGGACTTTCTTTCACTCTCAGCCCCCTGCCCGACACACACACCAACTCGGCCTTACCATCTCAACCTCTGTGCTTGTTGCACGGCAGACGTGCAGTACGCAACACAACCTCTCAAGAGCAGCTACGTTTTTATTTTCTTTGTTACTGTAACTATGAAATTTCAGCACGATTTTTTGTTTTATGCTTCTTCGAATTTTCAGTTCACTGATGTTGATTTCATGGGTTTGAGAAATGTAAATATACAAATATCCATTGTGTTCCTAGCTGCAGTATACTTGAAGCGCTAACCAAATAGCACTAAAAACCAATTATATCACCTTTACTGTAGCTCGTTGCTAACAAAAGATGCTTCTCTACCCCTCTTGGATGTACTTTTATAGTATGCAGTGTATCCTCAGTCTGTAGCTGTAGTATGCATGACATTCGTTGAGGTTTTTATTTTTTTAAAGAATCGTCTACTGAGGCTTTTTGTTTTAAAGTGTTTATGGAAAACTGACCTGGGAAATATTTAATTAGAAATTTTAACAATCAAATGTTTATCTATATTTATCACAGTTCCCTTCCCCAGATACTGTGTATGCATTAAGATAAAATCGATCAAAGTTTTTAGTTTAGAACAAATATGTTTAAAATAGATGCATTTAAATGTCAGGAAAGGGCTTTGCACTGACGGAGGGCTGAGGACGACTAAAGAGAATTTTAATGACTACTCATTTATTGTTTGATTTCCCTTTCACTGACACTTTTCATTTGCACATTGAATGCTAAAATTACTTTTTGTTTGTTTTTCGGGTGCTCTATCTGAAAACACCACCTCTGTGTTTCTACTGACAGTGTCTCACAGTGTATGCTGGTCTGGCCTCCGTTGGCCCTCGGTCCGGTCCAGCTGTGGTTTCTAGATGTTCTGGAAGTGGTTCCAGGGCCTCATGTCAACATCATTTATCTTTTATGTGGCATCTTGTTTTCAGTTGTGCAATGTGCGAGGACTTCCTCATTTCCTGTAGCCACTACCTTGTTCATATTTGTTTGTTTTGTATTAAAACCGTGTTCCTCGTGTATCCATTCAGTGAGCCACAAATTACATTTTTTATCTCGTTTCTTTGTCCAGAACTATTTGCATCGTGTCATTAAAGACCAAACAAGACCTACAGCTGTTGTTTATGACCTCTGGGTGTGAAGTTGGGTACATATATTGACCGTAGCTGTTCTATAAGAGTTAAATCCTAATGTTTTAATCTGGAGCACAGATAGGTGCACTATAGAAGCGTCATGATCAGACTTTTGAAGCTTCCAGCGTGCGTGGGCAACAACAGGTTGTGCGTTATATGCAAATGTTTGCTTGACGTACCATCTTAATAATTTAGGCTAGCTGCCTGAGGCGACTCTCACACAGCCGTGATGATCCTCTAGATCAATATCTCAGCTTTGTCACGTGTCTGGGTGGATCACTATTTTCTCTTTGCAAATGTTTAAGACAACATACCAGGATCCTGCAAAAGATTACATGACATCAAATGGATGAAAGATTTTAAGTCAAAAAATGGCAAGAGACGGTCAGTTGAGTGCCAATGTTTGTTTTATTAAAAAAATAAAATACAAATGACCTAACAAGTACACAGCCGACTTCTTACTAAAACCAAAGCATTTTTATCTATCATTCAGTGCTTTCATTTTATTTCTCTTTTTCACTTTACTCATTTTGGCTTGTTTAAAGTCATTAGGAAAAAAAATGTAGAAAGGTCTGGTCTGTGTTTGATAGATAGATGCCCGCTTTATTTCTCAAACTAGGTTGTTTTATTTTGGCAAAATAAACAAAATAAATCCACATAGCCTCACCGCGGCACCTCCATCTGTTTGGTATCGTGTATGGTGGAGAAAGAAAGTACAGTTTACAAGTTGTTTGACAGAAACAATCATAATGTTGCAAATTCAGGGTGTTCATGGGTCCACGTAGTATTCCTGTATCATGTGTCCTGGTCTAATGCACACTGACTGCGTTCCATGCTGAGGTCTTTCATAGGTATAATATATAAAAAGGTTGAACTTGATGGTGTAATAACTGTAATTAAAGGCAGCTGTTACTTAGACTGAGAAAACCAAACATCAAATTAGTGCAACAGAAACGAGGGATGAGAAAGTGGCAAACAGACCGAAGATATCACATGTCAATTAATCCAACAAAAACATTTTTTCCTTCCACTTACACAACTTAATAATGTGGTTTATCCATAAGTCAGGAGTAGAAAGTGTTAGTGGTTGAGGAGGCTGGTAGGAAAAAATGCCAAAAAAAAAGAGAATAAAAAGAATATATAAACTAGAATGGCTTTTTAACTAGAGCTCCTCAGCCGACACTGAAGCATATAGGCTCACATCAGTGTAGTAGCATTCAGTAAGTATTTTCTTCCACGTTTTGTAAAACAAATACATGTACAAAGACCAACCAAAGTAGATAACCGTACAGTGCAGTGCCACACGTACTGAGAGTTATATTGCTTGTACTGATGCCCACAGACAAATGACGGAGAGAGGGGGAAAAGGGGTCGCAGCATATAACAGTAGGTTTATGGGTTGTTGTTTTTTTTGCATAGCCTAGTTGAGTAAAGTTCAGTACACTACAGAGATGCGTGATGCAGAAATAACATCAGACAACAATGGGGAGACAGTTACCACCAAACAACTGCTTTGGCTTTATGAGACTGGTGGGTCAGAAATGTGTTCATTTACAACTCGAGCACTGCTTGTTAAAGATAACCCTGAGAGTGGGAAACCAAAACAGACCATCGCACACGCACACACACACACACACACTGGTGGAAACAGCGATGATCTGTATTGTATGGAAATGGCAGCGGCTTTGGTAGATCATTCTGTCGACACTTCTGCACGGGCGGGTGTGCCGTCCCGTTTCCAAGGGGTCGGCGTGCGGCACGGTGCAGCTGAGGGGAGCAAAACAGCTAGCGCGTTGGCTACAGCTTCTGTTACCGAGACAGGGCTCGGTGGACGTTGGAGTCACGGTCCACCGAGAGCCAACGGAGTGAAAACAAAAACTCCTGCCACAACCACACATGCAGCTGGTTACGCAACAAATAATCATAGTCAATGGGCAAAAAGGGAGAGGGGGTGTCACATCACGCACCTCTGTCGAGGATGACAAAACAAAGAAAGGCAGTTAAAGCCTATGAAACAAACATACATGGTCATATACAATCAGCTATTGTTAAATATGAGTTCCACCACCACAACATTAAAAAGGACATCCAAATCCAAAACGCTGGCCACGTTCACATTGCAGATGTCTGGCCAGGTTCAGACAGTGGATCTCGGCAACTGTGGCTTTGAATGAACAGCCCATAGCAGACGGATCGCTCAGTACAACGGATGGATGGTTGCTTGTCCACAGCCGATGACTGATATAGCCCTTGATCTCCGTGAACAAGTGAAAACCAGGGAGGCATAGTAGTTGTTTGGTAATGGAAAAACTATGGACCTCCAGTTCACTCGTGCACCAAAGGACCCCTTTCCTGCCCACCCCCCACCCCCACCCCACCCCTTAATTTCAACTACATATGTATACAACGAGCAAATGCACCTTTAGCAAGAAGATTACGAAACAATCCCTCGTTGGACAAATAGGATGAATCACAACCCTAGAAAACAATAATGACTTTTTTTTCTTCTTCTTTTTTTTTAACTCCTCATGCTTTCAAGTCCGTTAAACATCACAAACTACTTGCGACCAGATTAGTGGAACAGAAACAGGACGAGCTCAAATCTGGTCTGGACAAATTCCATCAGTGCCACAACTAACTAGACATACAGAATTTTCCAATACAACACAACCGCCCCTTCAGAGACAAAACCAATTCAGGCAAAACTCTACAGAACACGTGACAGTTTCAAACTTGTGGCTTTAAAACATTTTTAAACCACATCCTCTACTCAAAAAGCAAGCACAATTTCTCGGAACGAGCTCAGATGATATTTTCTATTGATACGTAAGCACCCCTCTGCTCTGAAGCATTTGGAACAACACAAATATTACAATTCAAAAGGAAATTCAGAACAAAACCACATCTACTCTCATAAGGCAGAAGGACATCTGTTTCCGCATACAGAGGCGATATTTTATTGAGCAGCTCCATAATAAAAGACATTTTGCTATGTAGCGATGCAGCAAGGCAGCTTGAGGCGTGTTGGTCAGGAGATGTCTTATACGACTTCTGCTAATGGGTGTGCAGTCATGCTCGCAGTGTAACTCCTCTGAAAAGGTCATTGTCGCGTTATTTTGGCTTCATATTTAAGCACCTGCTCACCTACGCAACACAAAGACTGCAAAGCTTTTACTACTGCTGCAAAACTGGAAAACAGCACGTTTGATCAGGCCTACATAATGAACACAAAATTCAATGTTTCAATTTGAGCCGTAGGCAGCTGTGCATTCATTTTGTTTCAATCCATAGTGATTTTTATTTTGTTTCTTTTGGTGCACTGGCCGTCTTGTACTGTTTTACAAGCTTTAGCCACAACAGTATGCAGTGTAGCCCAAACGGCACATCACAGAGACACAGTGTGCAGATCCCAGTGTCACGTCTTGTTAAAAGGCCAAGGACTTCTTAACTGTGTCCTCGTCAGATTTTAAAATCAGTGCTAAAGAAAATATTTAAATGCCCAAATAAATACATTCAGCAAGCTTGAAACGTTAGCGTTTATTCCCCACTCCGCCAGATGGAAATGTCCCCTTAAAAGCTAAATTTTTTAAAAAGTCACAACACGTTTGGAGTCTGTTACTGGAAGTTTAAACCGCTAATTCAGCCAGAATACTGTATTTAGGACATTGTTATCTTTGATGGATATTATCGACACAAAATATTGCACCATGGAGCTTCACATCATGATAACGACACAGGCCAATCTGCAGCAGTAGTTTGCGAGCGAGCTCTTGTGTGAAGCAGAATGACCCGAGTCTTTACACCGTGCCCATTTTGACACACAGTATCAGAGCAGACAAATAAAAAAAGAAGTTGTTGAACATGGTTCCAAACTAAATTCTCAATGAAACATTTACTGACTTGTCAAATAATTTTACATTGCCATGGTTTTTCCAATCTGACAACACCCAGTTTGCCTGCTACGCTTTGATTACATACTGTACAGTATATAGGGTAAGCAACACAGAATGCAGAGAAGCATGCAATTAATCCCAACAGATTCTGCAGCCGGGCCAACACTGGCTAGACTGCAGAGCAGAGCCTGCATCCACCTCGACTTGCTAATGCACCGTCCTCTGCTGCCAATGGAAAATACCACTGAAAATCCATCACTGCCAGGAGCTACAGGGGCCACAGAGAGCCGAGACAGCACAACTAGCTACCAGCACTATATAACAGCATAGCACAGCTCACACAGTCATAACAAAACAAGGAAACTAAATCCAGGGGACCTGAACTATCACTTTCTTTACCCCAACATCTGGGTCCACAGTTGAGTAACCACTGTAATCATTTAGACAAAGAGATGAGCAAAGCAAGTAGCACAACCGCTAGAAAATGCTAATGAACTCAAATATAAAACACAGAAATTCATGCCTCATGCAAATTACCAGTGCTTTTAATCGTTAATCCGCCTCAGTGCTGAGTAAGTGTTTCAACCAGATGCCACAGCACTTTAAAAGATATATACACAAACACAAGACTCAACCCTTCCAATCTCCACTGCACTATAACATCCATTCACTAGTACACACTCTAGCAGCCCCCCCCCCCCCCCGTCAGGAGCTTTGTTGCAATTAATGGTGACACCTGTGGCATTTACTGAAGTGTAGCTATGAAATGAAAAACAAAAAAACAAAAGCATGTACATCCTTCGTTATGAACATCCAAACTATACAGTATACTTATGTGGAGAATGAGTAAAATGCTGCCACTACTCACTCTGACATAAAGTAAATAAAGCACGCTAACACAGAGCCACCACAAGGCTTTTTCTTGATAACTAAAAAACTAAAAAAGAAGTGGTGGCATAGA
This sequence comes from Nannoperca obscura, assembly GCA_036024295.1. NCBI lineage: Eukaryota > Metazoa > Chordata > Actinopteri > Centrarchiformes > Percichthyidae > Nannoperca > Nannoperca obscura. The sequence continues at coordinate 19,185 of JAVQJL010009954.1, read as the reverse complement.
GCACAGTCCGAAACCAAGTGGGGAGATCACAATCAATAAATCATTAAAAGCTTTTCACTCCTTATCTACAGTCATGCTAACTGGTGACCACGGAGACGTGGAGACCACAAGGTGGATATCAAAGTCTCCCCCACTCTAGATGAAAAAAAAAAAAAAAATACATCTCACAGACTTCACACCAGATGCTGGTCGCAATGACCTCAGAGCTGACATCACCACGCAGCTGTGCCCTAGATTTCACAGCACACGCACAAACTCTCGCGCACGTGCTGCTTTGGGGGGGAAAAGACTGAAACGTGTGCTCTTGTCGATTCGTCCGGTATCATCCCATGTTTTCAAGAGGTTGCTTTTTGACTCCTTTGCTTACACAGCGGGGATAGGGGAGAAATGTACGTGGCCGTTTTGGGATGCTCCCAGCAGACCATCCCAGCGGAGGTCAAATATCAGATGGAAGGGTGACAGGAAAATGTTCTGACCGAGGGGTGGCGAGAAAGAAACGGATACACGACAAGAGCGCTCAAGGAGGAGGGTAGGAGGCAAGGGAAACAGTCAGTCTTGGTTTTTAGTCACAATCAATTGCTGCCTTCTCACTACCCAATGATGTTCTCTCACAACGCTGAGAAAAACAAAAACAAATGGCGCATAAACACGTGTTTGCTGGTTTCCCCCACTATGGAAAAGCAAAGCAAAGAAAAAAAAAAAAAAAGCCAGGACTTTGTCTACACAATTTGTTATTCACTTTTCCTAATTAGGAGTCATTAAAGATCAGTTATCATCATCATCATCATCATCATCATCATCTTAACATCGTGCCTATGTGTTAGTTCGGAGAATTAAAACACAGACAGTCCCTGTGGTGATGGTGATGATGGCAGCGGCTATCTTGCATCACCCTGTTTGAAAAAGGAAGAAGAAGAAGAAGACCACACTGGTTGGCTGGTTAGGTAACCTGTGGATCACACCATGTGGTCTCCGGTGCTGGTGCTGGCGGTCTGGCCGGGCAGCTCAGATGCGGGTTCCTTTTGTCTGAAGGTCTGCTGCTGGTGCCCGGAGCAGCAGTCCTGACCGGTGACCTTGCACATCCGGTGCTCCTCGTCGCTCTCCTCCTCAAGCCCCGAGCCCTCATCCACGTCCAGCCGGCAAACGCACACCTCAATCCCCGAGTCGCCGGTCACATGGCGACGTCGAGTGACGATGTCCTCATCTTCCTCCTCCTCCTCCGCCACCGCCATCAACGGAGCATCCGCGTTCCCATCGGCCAGACACTGCGCCTGGACCGGCATTGACATGGCTTCCTGGTCTGATGAGGAGCCTGAGGCCTGACTGTCCACCCTCGGGTCTGCCTCACCCAGCGGTGGTGGCACCGTGGCGGCATCTGGCTGGCTCAATTGTGGAGGGAGTGCTGGAGTAATCTCAGGAGGGTTTTCGGAGTAAGGAGGTGGCGGTGTTGGGGGGTGACCTACCACCTCTTCATAGTCAGGAAGCTTGCAGTCGTTCCAGAACCCTGAAAGTCAACGAAGACAAAGGCTTTAGCTTTCAAACCATCCTCCCCATAAAGGCAGTTGTACGTCCATGTAAAGCTGCAACAATTAGTCGTTTAATTGATTACTCAATCAACAGAAAATTAATGGAAAACTATTTTCATAATGGATTCATGTCATTTTTTAAGCTAAAGTGCCAAAAATTCACTGGTTCCAGCTTCACAGGTCTTATATTTGGGAAATTGTGATTTGTTACTATTTACCAACATTTAAAAAAGCAAACTATTCATTAATAATCAAGAAACTAATAAACAGACAAATCCGTAATGATACTAGTGGTTATATGCAACCCTACACCTACGCTAATTATTCAACACAGTGTTATATCGGCCAACCTATTCCACTGATGGTCCCATAAACATGTGCAACTCCAACACTGTGCTGTTGACCTTTGGGGACTGAAGCTTCAGCAGTCCCCAGACTCACTGTGTTGTTCGTTTCTCCAATTAGAAGGACAGACGGTGTGTCACACACTGACTTGTTATTGTTACATAAAAAGCATATTAAACCAATCTCTTTACTGGTCAGTGAACATTAAAAATATCTCTGATGGTGTGTGTGTGTGTGTTCATAGTTAAATGTCCTAATGCAATCAGGTAAAGATCTACAATGTATTTTGAACGATGTGGCTTACCCTGCGGGGTACTTCTAACATTATTCAAGTAGGAGAGAGGAATGGAGGTTGTGCAACCGCTTCAATAATAGCTCATCTAAAGCACGGTGGGCTACACTTTTGTGTGCCTACTAAGGATCAACTTTCGCATACGTCAAACCTAATCTAACCATCCCTGATAGCACTCGTAGGATTTCAACGCCCAATAGCATTTCTAGAATGTTGGCACCTTATGGTAATGCTGATCCCACACATAATTATACTGTGATCAAAGTCTGCACATACTTTACATTCCTCTCTGGTCTATTTCACAAAATTGCACTTCACACTCATATCAGTAATAGACATTGAGTAGAAAACTAGAAATATTTACATTGTTGCTGACATGAATATTGTCTGGGAAGACTCGTGGTTTATACATCACTTCTACAGCTGTGATGCAGGAAGGCATGCCTTAAGAAAGCTAAAACGTACCCTGAGCATTTGGAAATGGCTTGTTACTGCGTTCCCCATGAGATCCTACGGGGAGCGCTGTAAGAGTATATGAAACCAGGGTCTCTGTGTGAGTCACTGTCTGTGTATGCTCACCGTTAGGGTTGTGTTCACATTCTTGATATCAAGTCAAGCGTGTTCACTGTAGACCTCTGACTCCAGTGGGCACCTTGTCCCACGCCTGTTTTTAATATCAGCGGACATGATATCAAGTTTGAGCCAAGGTCCGGAGTGACCACTGACATTAGGGTGGCATGTCTGCTGTCTGCCGTCCTTCTGGCAACGTCAGACCATGATCGGGAAGAGGATCAGCACCTCCAATTCTGAGATTATGACTCTCACTCTCTCTTTCTCTCTCTCTCTGTCTCAGTAAAAGGTCGAAGAGGGGGAGAACAGCTGCTCCTAGGACTTCAGGTCTTTTGTGGATTTGAATGACAAATATTTTAAGATTTGCTGTTGTAATTTGGACGTTGTATGGACGCTTTGGTGTTGGAGAGAGCAAAGTTCCAAGTCCGGGTCCTTGTGTAGTGCCCGAAAGAATAATACTGCGCATACAAGCTGCTAACATGAAGCCTGTAGGATGGCTGGCCTCAATTTGTCTGACAGGTAGAGGAGTAAGGTTATCTAAGACAACCTTGGTATAGAGCTGCCACTCTGCACTGAGTCAAGGGAGACCTCAGGGCAGACCCAGCAGAAACTGAATCTGCCATGAGCACATGACATGAGGAGCCCATGGGAGGTCCTGGAGGAAGTTGCTATAGAAAACATAATCTGGGCTTCTACTCTTACATCACCGCAACCCAGTTTGTAGCTCCTAATCTGGATTCAACATGCAGATATCCATCTGAGAGCGCCCTCTCTATCTGACAGAGTGGGCACTTGACAACTGTCAAAAGGTTTTTAAAAACTCACAGCCTGCAAGATGACACGGAAAATGGAGTAGCAATAAATACTATCAGCACCAAAATTAAAACAGTAAAAGTGTTAAATTCTGGAAGGCACCTTTAACATCCCCATAGAAAACAACAAAGACTACTCACTTAGATTGAGCGGTGGAGGGGAAATGAAGGAGCTGGAGGCTCCCTGGTAGGCCATGAGGCTGATCTCACGTTGACGTTGCTCCTGCTGAAGACGCATCTTAACCCTCCGGTGACGGTAGGCACAGCAGCAGCTAAGCATGATGATTAGGGTCCACACCAACCAGAACCCTGGGGGGTGACAGACTCAATGTAATCTTAGCATCATCTAAAAGGTAGCTGATGAAACTGAATAAGGTTTTCCCTGATCCCTAATAAATTGACCTTAACTTGCAGGCTAAAGTCAGTTTTGCTATCATGATATTTTTTGTTAAAGTGAAACTAATTTGAGGATGAAAATAAATCAGCACATAGAACATTAAGTGGACAATAGGAAAGGCATATAAAAAAACACACTATGGTGTAGATAAAGAATTGGAAAAAGAGAAAAACTTACACCAGAGCTCGTAGTAGTAGGTGCAGCATTCTGTCTCTCCACAGCAGTACCCCATCTCACAGCGGTACTGTTCATTGTTTACCCCGAAACAGAACTCCTTCCCCTTAAATAAACAACAAAGGTACACAAAGTGAATGTCTGAGTCAATAGTCAATCACACAAGTTGCATAGCATGCTCTTGATAGACTGACCTATTTTGCCTTTGCCATTAGTCACTTCAGTGTCACTTATTGTGTTTGCACATTTCTGGGCAAATTGTCTGTGCTGTGACACATGCGCAGGCAAAATACATTCAAATTAAGATTTACAATCAGATTTTCAAATGTTACCGAGGCAAGGCCTGCAGCTGCAAAATGTTGCCAACGGTAGAGTACATTTATTAATTACTACAGTAAAATTAAAAGTGAATTGAAGTAGGTTTTGAACAACCTGTGGTAACAACCGAATGGCGCTGCTGTTATACTGCCGAACGATGTTTATACGTCAATAAATGTACTGATAAAATGCTAAATCGCTTAAGTACTATTGCGAGGGCTCATATCGTTATCAACTTATTTTGACTAAAGTCAAAAGTAGTGCTTCTATCAGAGGAGCAAACTGGACAAACTGGGGCTGCCCTGTCCAGCTAGCTAACAACTATGAATACAAAGGTACATTTGCCGGGTACCAGTTAGCAACGGCTAACGTTAATCTTGATACCCTTGATTTAAACTGTAAAATGTAGGTCATGAAACACATCCGTGTAGCTTTTCGATATACAACCCAAATCTTCTATCGAGTTAATCGTCGAAGTATAAATGAAAACTTTGACTAACTGACGTCATCCACAGTAACAGTCGCGAACCGTGCCCAGTTTCCTTTGCGGAGGAGACAAAAAGGATCGGCAGAAGGCCTTCATCCACCCCAGGGGCCGCGGGCTCGGCTAGAAGCTTCAGCCGACCCCGGGAACTCAAGCGGCGGCTTACCTGCACCAGACAGGTCCCGGTACAAAGAAGACCTACAATGGATCCCAGTGCTTTCTGCGGCATCTTTCTGGGTGTTCTGCCGTTAACACGACGGGAATCATATAGCAGTCGGTCGAATCGACGACTTGTTGAGGTGACAGCAGGTGGCTGGTTGACGGTTCAGCCTGTCGTGCTCAAGACATGTTTTTGTTGTTCCTTGACTGAGAAACAGCAGTAGCGTTAGTAGAAATATGAAACGGAGTCGGCTGTTGAACTCTAGAGGGCGCTGTGTATGCGTGTGTGAAAACACAATTTACACATAACGTAAGTTCAAGTTCAAGTCATGGATGTATAATAAGAACATCTATTGTTTCAGTTCAATAATTGTCTTTTTATCACTCGCTTGGTGCAGAAATTGTCAACATTCAAAAGTGTATGGTCTCTTTCTCAATTAAAGCTTTCTCGAATCAACCCTTTGATATGATTCAACAGGATGTCACCCAAGTCAAATACCATCTCATTGATACAAAATAAATGTTGAGTAGTACTTTAACATATAAGAATTGAGATCAGTGTAGTTTTTCACAGACTGGGGCAACACAATTTGGAATATCTTGCCTAGGCAATACAGAAGTTTCCAAATTTATTGTAAAACACATTTAAAACATCATTTGCAAATTGTACTAAGCTAGCAACTTTTTGCTTATATCTTACTTATTATAATAAATACATAATAATACAGTTTATTTAAAGTGCTTTAAAAAGGCAAAAAAGAACAGGTATTCAACAGTAAACATTTGAATCAAATAACAAATAAAAAGTAAGTTTGTGCTTTTCCGTAATGAAGAAGCCCAGCCCTATTTATAGGCTCGTGTTGTGCACGGTGCATTTTTGCTCCTCCGTTATTTTTTTTTGGTTTCGTGCCAGAAACGTTGTTGACGGTGACGTCACGGTTTCCCCGACAACGGAACCTGACAGCTGTTCTCGCGCGAGGTTATGGTTGTTGAAAGATGTTAATCCACTCAGCCTGAACAAGGGCCACATCGACACCCGAGGACAACATGGTAAGTTATCGCGATTCACAGCCAGGGCTGCTTTGGAATTGTATTCGTTTATATTTTCAGTGAATGTTAGTGGCAGTTTCATGACGCGGGTGTTACTGAAAACTGTTACCTACAGCCGGGTAACATTACATGCCACTGAATGGGCCACCTATCTACAGGTACCACACTGCATTAGTTTTTAGTAAGTTGATGCTGTCAAAAAAATTGCCATAAATAGGTCAACACTGAGGCTTAAGATGACAATGCGTGTTGTAAGTGAAAATAGCAATTGTATTTCTGATTGTCCTCAAGGCGAAAATGTCTGGTTTGTCAAGTTGTTATAGTTGTATCATTTTAAAATGTTTCATTCTCATTTTGGGATAATTTACTCGTACAATTCAGGCTTCCTTTGAGTGCAAGCAAGCAAGCAAATTAATTTATATAGGACTTTTCAAAACGGTAGTTATAGTGTGCTTTGCAGCGGAGAAAAAGAGAGAAAGAAAGGGACACTGGCAGTATATAAAAATAAGAAGACAAAGTAGACTAACCACAAATTATAAAGTTACATAATCAAGTAAAAGCCACAGGGAAAAAGTGAGTTTTGTTTGTTTGTCTATTGACAGAAAATCAGTTGAAAATCATGTGTTTCTACATTTGACACAATACATGTTACATGTCAGAGTGCAGTGACACACTCACTGTGCGCATGCCTAATCTTGGCCAATGACAGCTTTTGGCCCGGTACATGTTTAGGTCACTGCAAGTGACTAACAGCTAAATCCTCCCCTCCTAGATGCTTCTTGCTGTGAGGTGAGTAGTAAACCTCCTGTACAAGCTGCTTCCAGTTCCTTTGCCAACACCTGACACCATGCTGACCTCTAGTGACTGGTGCTTTACCTAATACATCTTAGGCCACGACTGTGTAACAAAAAAGTGAGAAAATGCTTCCCTATGCTATGTCGATTTGGTTTGAAGCTCATCACCTCTGACTTGTACTCTCGTCCACCTGCAGGGCCTGTTGTCCATTCTGCGGAGGCTGAAGCAGTGTCCAGAACAGGAGGTGCGCTTACTGTTGCTTGGCTTAGACAATGCTGGCAAGACCACTCTGCTGAAACAGCTGGCGGCCGAAGATATCAGCCACATCACCCCCACACAAGTACAAATATGCACACACATCCATTATCTCGGTGGAGAATCTTTTCACATAGATGCATATCTTCATTTTCCAGCCAAACACATTTCCAAATCCTGCTTGAATCCACCTGCTGCTGTATTATATAAAGCATTAAACATCTGTGTTATTTTATAAAAGGGCTTCAATATAAAGAGCGTTCAGTCATCTGGCTTCAAGCTGAATGTTTGGGACATTGGAGGTCAGCGCAAGATCCGCCCCTACTGGAGGAATTATTTTGAGAACACAGATGTACTGGTAGGCTTTCTTGGATGTACTTGAGCTGCTTGTTACAATAGCCAGAATTAAACCAATTGAACATCCACAGATAATAGTCGTCACAATATAGCATTTCATGCATGTTATGAACCGTTTTGGTAATATCTATGAATGTGTTATTTGCAGATCTACGTGATTGACAGCTCAGACAGGAAAAGGTTTGAAGAAATGAGCCTGGTGAGACGCAATTTACATTTTCTTCAAAGAGGTGCAGTCATAAGATCATTTTAGTGTGATTACGGGTTATATACAGTTACTAGAGAACATTTTTCTCGAGTTGGATTAATGAATGATTACAGACGATGAGCACAGTATTTCAATTACAGTCTAGAAATGTCAAATTTTAAGCGATTGCTCAGATGATGTTGGGTGCAATTAAAGCCAAAAGTCAACATTATTTAGTTTCCCGACTCTGCCAGTACACATATGTCACTGTCTACCCATGTGTGCCTGTTCGTACAGGAGCTGGCTGAGTTGCTGGAGGAAGAAAAGCTTGCTGCTGTGCCGCTGCTAATCTTTGCCAACAAACAGGATCTAATGACAGCCAGCCCGGCATCGGAGCTGGCAGAAATTCTCCGTCTGCACACGATCCGGGATCGCATGTGGCAGGTCCAGGCCTGCTCAGCAGCCACTGCTGAGGGAGTGCAGGTAAATACAGTATGCACAGTCTGCAAACACACAGCGAGGGCTGAGACGGGGTGGGCTGCAGAGTTTGCAGTCAGTTTGAGAACTCACACAACATTGGCATTGACTGCTTTACTTAAATATACGTTGTGACATTGCCTTAAACAGAAAAAATTAGTTAGTTTTACCAAAAGTTACAAAAGCCCTTTTATATCATGCAGACCAAGTGGACATGATTTCTATTTGTCGTGTACAGTTTATTTAAAAGCAGCAGTAAATGGTAAGCTAATAAACATAAACTAACTTCAGAATAAAACTTAACTTACTATAGAAATACAAAATCTTTACTGTTTTACCTCTGTTTGTTACTGTTGTCTGACAAGCCAGCAGCAATCCTGCAGTTCATTTCTGCTGTATTGACTCTGGGTGTTTGTCATAACCACAGAATTATAATCTAATTATAATTCTCCCTGCTCCAACTATGTTATTTATAAGATTGCACGGATTAGAGGTCTGAAATTAAGCATGTTACCATCTTAAAGACCAAAGAGGCTTGGCTGTTGTGTCTCCACTATATGTATTCAAATGGTTCAGCCACTGTAAGACATGGCCTTTATAACAACATTATATCTACTGTCATCATGAAGATGTATAAAAGTCTTAGAGATATCAGTCCACTCACTCCACTTAGAGTCCACTCTAAGTCGATTTCCTGAATAATTGTATGAGTTCATTTAAATCAGGAGAATCAGCAGTAAACTATGGCGTGTAAATGTGTGTTTTGGCCGCAGCTCACATCAATTTTGCCTAACAAATCTTCACAACACAAAACCACATTGTCTGCTTCTTTTCAGGATGGCATGGCCTGGGTTTGCAAGAATATAAGTATACGGAAGAAATAATTCGGAAAGAAAGAGATCCGTCAAGAATTGCAGTTGCACTTTACATTTGACCCACACAGTCATTTTATGTCCAGGACAAGGAGGTGACAATGTGTTCTTTTTTTTTTTTTATGAAGCTATCACTTTATTCATTCTGTTTTGACTTGGCAGTATAAAAACATTTTACAAGTAGAAGTTTTCAGTACAGTGGAAGGAATATCTTGAAATGTATATACTGTATATATTGGGCTGTTTTATTCAAACTGATGGTTCTGCACATATTTCTTTTTTATGTGCTACTTTTAATGCAAGTGTATGTAGTCACTGACTGTCTGAATAAACTATCTGTATATTGGGTGGTGGATTCATGACTGCTGTGTTGTATGCCTGTGAGTCTCTCTAGTTAAAGCTAGAGGGCGGCCTTGCGCTAGTGTCTCTCACAGTCTCTCACAGCCTAATGACCCTTTATTAAATCCTCTACTTTCCATGAATGATGTGACACCCTGTGCCATATTTGATTTGTTCATGTCATAATCACCAATTTCTTCTTTAGTCCATATAGCATGCTCTGTTGGCAACCACGACGCCTATTTTTCATGTATTGTCGAACAGATTCAAGGCCATAAACAAGGCAGCGGTAATTCATTTAGTGATGCTTCAACATTTTGCCCATTCGCACTTCTGCAAAGCCACTTATGGCCACACTGTGTTCCGCTCAGGTACAGAAAAAAATCCATATCATGGGCAAAAGGACCATAAAACATGAACACTTGTACATGCACACAGGAAATCGACCTCGATACATCTCTCTTGCATACACAATAAACCATACAGAAACACCTTGGCCATTCAATTACTCAACTACCCACCTTGTTCACCATGATTTAGCACGAGGCAATTGCATTTTCTGTCTATTTTTCTATTTTGTCTTTTGCAGCACATTTGCCACAAACCCCACTAATCTGAACTGGCCGAGTGCTCCTCTGTGGTCCTATAGGGCATTTACATACAAACCTTTTCCAGGACTAATAGCTCTCCAATACAATTTGCATTTATATGGCCCCTTCATACCAACATGATTTGGCGCCTTTGCCCATGATAAAAATAAACCTCCTCCTTTGGCCTTGAGTTACTGCCCTGCCCCTGCTGCTGCTGGTGTGTGTGTTCGGGTGTGTCCCTCTACGTATGTAAGGTTGGTTGATTTTAATATGTCAGAGCTGCTTGATCCTACGATGGCGACTGGAACAAGTGCAGAAAGCCTCAAAATGGACCTCATAATGATTCAGCCCTTGGTCTCATGAGGTAGTGCGTTCTCTGCTATACAGTACATTTGAATATTGTTGATGCAGCAGTGTGGGACACTTGACCGGGGCAAAGAGTCATAAGGTAAATATTAAGCCACCGCAGATTTTCTGGGACAAACTGAAAAAAGAGACCTACCATTATTCAGTTAAAGCTGCTTTCAAGTTGCTCGTACAAACGCATCCAACACTTTTACAAGGCTCTATGAAGCATACATCAAAAGAGAAAGAAAGTAATGAATAAGGAAATGAAAGTCTACCATGTGAGACTGAGAATAAAATGCCCCCTCTCACCCTTTGGAGTGCTTAATCATTAAACATCTAATCCATGTGATTATCACCTAACTTGTAAAAAATATACCCAATTACACATAGAAGTGGATCCATTTTTCCACTTATATCTACCAGTAGTGTCAGTTAGCAAAGGCTGTGAAGTGCTTTTAAATCCCGAAGGAATAAAATTGGATTTACCAAATAGAAGAGTGGATTGGAGCAACTAGTCATCAGCGAGGTGAGAGGCAGTCAGGCCTGCAAAGGGCCATAAATCATGGGACTTTCCCAGCTACTCAGGCCAGCACACCGGCCTCCCACACAGGGGGAAACGAAGGGCAGAGAGTCTGATTGACTCGCAAGGCCAGAGAGAGAGAGAGAGAGAAAAGGGGGGGGGGGGATCCTGTGACTTAATTAAAGTGTTGTGTATCTCGCACACTGTAACTACAGCTCAGTCACGTTGGTGCAACAGCAGTGGTGTTGGCTGCATCAGTGTTGAGACTTAGAAGAAAGTACTCCGATCTCAACCAGAAAAAATGTAATGCTTGTAAAACAGAATATAATGAGTGTGAGGAGGGAAATCTGTGGGACAATGCAAAATGTCTGTAGAAACACATTTTCTAATGAGGGGAAAGCACATAAGCAGAGGCCAGGTTAAACTCTCTAACAGTGAGTAAAACTGAAACACCACACACTCAACCCCTAGAAGATAGAAGGTCTCAGATGTAACCATAGTTCTCAGAGGTTCTAACAAAGCGATGCTATTCAGCATTTTTTTGAGTTGCAAATAAATGAAATTCAGGACATATAGACTTCTGCAGGATCAATTTTGATGATTCTTTTTTTTATCTGCCTCTTGTGAGTCCCCCAACTTCTAAGTGATTAAGTACAATACTAAATCGTTGGAGTACCCGTTTACATTACATTTAGCAGACGCTTTTATCCAAAGCGAATTACAAATGAGGAGGTGATCGGGGGGGAGTCCAGGGACGAACCCATGACCTGCTGGTTGATAAGCACACAGCTGTACCTCTCAGCCACCACACCTCCATACCTCCATACGTTTATAGTGATTATCTATATTACCTGACTCCCGTGGCACTTCTGGAATATGTACGGGGAGATAGTTTCACTGCAATTTATCCACTGATATGATATATTACAAGGCAGACATCTACAATACACTAATACACCTGTGTAACTGAGGAGGAAAAAATACCATAAACTCAATACTGCATTAACACTGCTTTCAGATTAGACAGGTTTTAACAAAGTGCTTTTGTCATGTGTTTGTAATAAAGGCAACAAATATCTGGTTCCAGCCTCTCAAATATGGAGAGTTGCTTCCTTTTTTCTATTTTCTCCACCTCTTTTCAACCCAATACAGAAGGGAAAGTATTGTCTAAACTGTAATGTTAGGGAGCATAACTCGTGGACTGGCAGCAGCTGAATAACTCAGATGCATCTTTACCGTAACAGCAGCAGTTGTAATGTGAAAGTAAACTGTTCTTCTGCCATCTCTTCAAATACAACTCCCATGTACCTTGTAGGCTGTTATAACCAAAGCGAACCTGGCTTATCCCTCCAGTAACAATTACAGTGTCGGGGATAGTTTGTTTGGCCAGCACAGAGTCCCTCCTGCCTCATTTCCAGACCAATCCTTTATGATTAAGCAGATAAGTGCTGGTACTGGATGATAAAACAAACAACAAATGCCCACATTCCTCTCATAGCTCCTTTGATGTGTGTTTGTGCCACTCCGGGGCTCTTGCCGCTCCAAGCCCCCTTTGCTATAATCAAACTGCAGAGTCATAAACCACGAGGGATGGGGACTATAAAAATGATCGGGAGGCTCTATCAGCTGGGGTACAGAAGTTCACACCTTGGAGCGGGTCAGTCTCAGAGCGTGGGGGGGGGGCTTGGGGGTCGGGCTGGTAGGGGGTCCGTGGCTCTGTTTGATGCTCCTGAGACAGAAAGCAGAAAGGGAGAGATGGCGTCAGGGTGAACCAACAGGCTGTGTAATGATGCAGTGGGATGCTACCAGATACTTTGACTGACTTCTCAGGAGGGTATTAGTGATCTATGGAGTGAATACAGTCTCAATATTATTTGTCAATGTGTAGTACATGATTTGTAACTGAAAAACAAGATTTGAAAATACTTTACATACAGACTTTTAATAATCTGATTTGTATTATGCTGCGTTTAAGAGCTCGTGGAAAACTGGGACATCCGGGCTTTCAGCTTATTCATGTTTAATTTCAAAGTGGGAAAGACGTTTTTCTAAATAGACAGAATAGCGTGTCGCCCCTCGATTAGAGTACATACATTTTCCAACCACAGACTCTATACAGTAACCTATAAATATGAATATATGGTTTAAATAAGCTACTGCTAGGCGGTGAAGTTGATCTTCTGCTGGGAAAACAATACTGTGGAGCTGCGACCAGCGTTAATATAATAGTAATAATAATAATAATAATAATAAATAGTCTAAAAATCCAGAAAACAGCAAAAGTAACCTGAAAGCGAAATGGAACAAATCTGAGAAGTTGAATTTAAAAATCTGTAAGTAAACAAGTCTTGCAAGTCTTACAAACAATATTGAGACTATATTCACTCCATAGTGATTTTGCTATTTCAGCTGGGATCCGAGCAGTTAAGCTATGGGATCAGTCTGTGTGTGTGTGTCCTGTAACAGGTAAATTGTAATACAGTTTATTACTTCATCAATTCGGGGAGTTTATCATTTTACCTCCGTTTGGCCATCTTGGTGTTATGTGGTGGGAACAAACTTTTACAAACATTTTCCTGCTCAGCTGCAAACTAGATAGATGTTTAACTGGGACATTTGGTATGCACACGCCTGCATTAGTGAAGTGAAATCTCCATTGTGGTGTCTTATAAGTACTATAATAACAATAAATAACTAACTGAATATTTGGCAGTGCTAGTGTGAGACTGTGTGGTCAGAGGTGTTTGAATGGTTGTCTCTTCCCCAGGTTTTCCACTGAATAAGAGTTATCTTTCGCCTTCATTCTCCTTTTGTAAAATCAAAACATTGAGTATTGAGTACATGTCTGTTAAGTGAATGCAGATTTCAAATTTAAGTATGAGTATATATATATATATATATATTATTTTTTAATGAATCTTGATTGATAATTACATTCTTGTCACTCCTTTATGTAAGTACTTTCATATCAAATTGCTGCAATTGGAAACCAATCATGTCCAATAGATAATAACATGGGTAAACTGTGGTGACCATGAATCAATAACTCGTCACTAGCACGAGGTCAGGGGTCATACTCTTGACCCCTCACCGACCCTTGACTCCAAACTGCACTGGGAGGAAATAACACTTTCCATCGTCCGAAATGTTCCCAGATTGACTGATTACCCTTATCATTTGACGGATCTGGTCCAATTCTCTTTTCTCTGTCTGTGCTCCCCCACAGTCTCTTGTCCCTCCCCGGCACTCATAATTTGACTTTTTATCACCTCTCGCTGAAACAGAGACCCAGCGCCATCCGTCATTACAGCACACGCTGACAGCTTCTCACACATGCATGGATTTTTACATTTGACTCAATCCAGGGGCTTACTTTACTGTAACCGATTCAATATTCCTCAAATGAGCCGACCGATCTATATACACGCCACAGTGGATGGGATGATCTATAGCACAGCCTTAATAGATTTCCCAGGCCTCAGAGCCTGGCTAGTTTAGGGGAAAGGGCATAATTTGTGTAATAAAAACATAATTATTCATTTGACTTGCTTGATAATTTATGTTACTCACGTGCTCTTAGGCATTGCAGCTTAAATTTGTGAATTTTGTGTGTATCGGTATGCTGGTATCTGTGTGGGTGTTTTAATCAACCTTAGAGTTTAGCTGCAACATCTTTTCACGAATCCATTACAACATTTTCGCATTCTTAAGTTCTTCACTGCTAGTTTCAAACTGGTGTTTACTAAATCGAATTGGACCATTAAAACTTAAGAAGTCTTAGCAAGTAAAGACTTAATATGTGAATCAGTTGCTAAGAAACATCTGCCTGCTTCCAATATAAAGCAATCAACTATGTAAATGAGACCACTGCTAAAAATTATAGGGCCAAATTATATGTTTTAAATTGACCGGTTAATCCTTTGTAAATGTAGGCATGAATCTTTTTTGTTTATATCTCCATACATTGAGAAATAAGTGTGTGAATTAGTAGTATTCATGTAGCTTAGTGATAAGGAAATTAAGCTAACGTTAAAACATTTTCTAATTTGTACGTTTACATCATCATCAAACAACATTTTCACCAGGTTTCAGATCAGATACAGTATGTCAACTATATTACTTATTTTACGGTGCAGTCTAAACAAGTCATAAGTTAGTTCGCTTTTTATTACTGTGTTTTGTTGTTGATGAGTTGTTTTTTAGTAGCACTTCCCACACATTTAGCCAGTGTGTTTTAAATTTAGCATTTGTCACTTCTCATCACTTCACTTTTATTAACCTAGGTTTTGGTGAGAACATGGCACCAAAATCTTTTTTATATTATGATAAGAGTAGTAGCTATAAACAATGGTCTTACCTTGATTTTGGAATATCAGCATGTAGCTGGTTCAGGGTGAGAGGGCAATATCCATTTAAGCTAAAGGTGACCTAGCTGATGCTATTAGTCATTTAGGTTAATATAAGTTAAGCTAACGTTGACCTAACCAATGTTATTTGGTCATTTAGGTTAACGTCATTTAAGCTAACATTGGCACATAATTTTTAGCTTTGAGATATTTGCAAATTTACATCATTACTAAACAACATTAACTTATTTTACCCGTCAAAATGGGCGATATATTAGCATGCTAACGTTAGTTTTGTTAGTTGGTTCAAATAGCTAGGCATCAATTACACATGGCAGTGAGTTGGTGTAAAAATAACTAATCATGAGAACAACTTTGCGTGGTGCAATGTTTTTTTTATTTAGTGATGTGTAAATATCCACTCAGTAAACACTAACATTAGAACTAGGCTAACAGCTGGTGCAACTGGCTCCAGAAACTAGATGAAGTTTAACAAACAAAAACAAATTGAGATATATCACAGTACACATCACAAACAGCTTTATTTTTTCCAAGCACCAAAGGTACCTTATCTTTAAATAAAAATAATCTATATTTCCTGCTGCAGTATGAATAAAATGTTCATGTTTGTGATGTCGCTTTCACATTATAAATAAATTACAGCTTAATGCACAATAGTGGTGTGTATTTGTGCACAAATCTCTGCACCGTTCTGTCTGACAATCTGAGCAAGTGTGTGCCAGAGAGGCAAAGGGAAATATTGTTTGTGTTTTTGTTTGTTTATATCTCCCTGTCTTTTTATGGCCTGCGCTCAAGCTTTGCCAGCGCCAGAGAGGGTAAAAGAGAGGGAGAGAAAGAGAGTATTCTCAATTTCCTTCTAAAAAGAAAATTCATTTGCAGTTGCTAATGTAATGTCACCGTTGTGTTTACTGAGCGTGGATGATGTATAGGGGATGTTGCATTGAGTGAGACTGCTTAATGATGCATAGAATTAAGTCTGTGGCTTTCAGCTGAGCTCCCCTCTCTCTCTCTCTCTCTCTCTCTCTCTCTCATGCTCTCCTCTCCCTCCCCTTCTCTTCTTTCACACACACTCTCACTCACACTCCTCATTCCCTTCCTCTTTCCTTCCCTCTGTTTTACCTCTCTCTTCGTTTAATCCCCACCCTCCTCCACCTCCTCCTCCTCCTCCTCCTCACCACCACCACACCAACCCCTCTCTTTCGCTCTCAGATGCAGGCTGTCTTGGACTGTTGGCCACACGTTGCTCTGTGCTCTGTTGCCTAACTCCATCAATCACTGCGAAGGGAAAGAGTATGGAGGGGGAGGCGGCAATAAAAAAAGAATAGAAATAAGATATGGTTGGAAAAAAACGAGCGGGATGAAAACACACATTGGGTATAGACATCTTACAGGGTCGGTTTTAGAAACCTGGAGGGAAGAACACCTCTTACATTTAATGATCCGCTGTGCACGATGGCAGTCCAAATAATTCCCTGAATACTGTGAATATATGGATGCAATTGTGGTGGGACCAGGGACGATGATGATGATAATGATGATGATTATGATAATGTGATTTTAGTGCTTATGCTAACGGTTATTACCTAAGCGAGATGACTACCTGGGTGGAATGAGGGCTGAGTGGGAGGACTGTAGCTGTGGATGGGTTGCAAGAGAAAGAACTAAATGTGATTTTGAGCTTACCAGAGAAATATATTCCTTAGTGATGTAACTCAAATACACCTGTTGTTTTTGTTCTAACAATTACTGATGTGCGTCTTGGAAATAGCTTTGATTAATTCTTATTTCACAATTTGTAACAGCCAGTTATCAAGTGAGTTGTATACCGGACTGTCGGTGTCCTGTTTTCCTTTTTTGATTGATCAAACTCCTCAGTCCAATCTCCAATTTACAGAAGGACTTATTGTTTTACAGTCCAAATACAGATATTTCTTCTAAATAAGGGTCAATAGTGAGTGATGTCATTATGATTTTCACATGGTGCAACTGTATCCAAGACAAAGAGTTTAATATATTTAGTTTAAAATCTACAACACTCATTTTACAATTTGCAGAAGCTAACCTTAAAACATAATGATATAGACAGCATCTTCAGTATAAGGAGTACTAAAGTATATTGAGATTGAGGGGTTCCTTAAAATCAAATCTGCAATGCATGCTGTAATGATGTTGCATTAAGTTTAACTGGATCATTTTCACACATAAATGTGTAAAATTTGGTCATTTCAGCTAAAAGCCAAAAATAAATACAGTATACTAAATGGTGTCATGAAACTCTCTTCAGGTTTTAGATATATATAAGATATAAGATAAGATATATATTCCTGATGGACCTGAACTTCTCCTTCACTTGTCAGATCATTGCATCAATCATTTTCTATATATTTAATAAGTATGACTAACTAACTGTGGAGGATTTAAATGCCTAAATAAAATGAAATCGAAGAAATAAAATGAAATACAAACACTGTAATATATATTTGCGTTTTATGTGTGGTTTTTCTATATATTTAAAACATTTAGTTTAATGAATATACGCTGTACACCCGTGTTCATATACTTTTATGTTCTTTTGATCTTGGACTGATTTTCATGGTCTAGTTCCAATTATGGGATCTTAATGCTACATCATATAATGATATTAGTATCCTTCCAACTTTCCCATTTCTGCTTCATGACGGTGCTGCAGTGCTCAAACCAGGCCTGCTATAAAGTCAGGTGACTGTCCTGCACAGAGCCCTGACCTCGACCTCATCCAACACCTCTGTGATGACTTTGAGTGCACTCGTGCTCTTGTGGCTCAATCGGAAAATCTCGCCAGCCTTCCCGGTAGAGAAAAAAGGCTGTCGTAGCAGCATATCAGTGCCCATGGTTTTGGAATTAGACATCTAACAATCACATATGGGTGGAATGTTCAGGCTGTCCAAATGTTGATTTGGCCGATTGAGACAGGAACCAGACCTGTCCGCCCACACCTACGCTGTTACCAAACATACAAACCCATCTTAGCTGTCCGACAATGTTTTGTTTGCGTGTTGATTTTACAGTTTCTCTCTCACATCCATACTCCTTCATCTCTCTCTCTCTCTCTCTCTCTCTCTCTCTCTCTCTCTCTCTCTCTCTCTCTCTCTCACTCACTCACTCCATTGCTCTGTTGTGATCCAGCTGTCCACCCCATTCATCATCCCGCCACTCTACCCCGCACAGAATTATTATTTCTTTGATGTGTTACTAGTTGAAAACAAATCCATTTCTCTGGCCATCAATTTATCATTTGGAACGGGGAGTCACACTCGAGTTGTAGGGGCAACCACATTTTCCCAATTCCAACTGTGTACTGTGTGTGTGTGTGTGTGTGTGTTTGTGTGTACGTTGGGGTACATACTGTATGTGCGAGTGTTTATCTGTGCACGTGAGACGCATGTATGCTGTTTTGATCAGAGCTTCCTGTGAATGTGAGATGCAGGATGAGAGATATCAGAGGTAAATAGAAATAATAGGAGGAAGTAGAGGGAGGAGTAGTTTGGGAAAGTGAGTGAGGATGAGAGAAAGGTGTGAGAGAGGGAAAGAGAGAGAGAGAGGGCTTCCCTCTTCCTCCAGTCACCCTCCTTCACCTAACGTCTGTGATAATTTATCACTCCTACTAGCTTGGCTGACAAACTATTTGCAGGAAAATGAGTTTTTCCGCCACGGATTTGTCCTCTGGGAATAGAAAGGGGAGCTGCTGTGTTTTTATTCCATCACACACACACACACACACCCACTCACACACCCACACACAGATATGCGGTTGTTCATGTACATACATGCACACCCACACACATGGATTGAGGTCTCCAGTATTTATTGGGGGGAGGGGTGGGTGGTTAAGATAAATGAGGTAAATTAATAGAGTCACTGAGGGAAAAGATCTGCTTCCGCACCAGCAGATCTGCAACTGACACACAAGAG